>QZFA01000015.1:0-279874 GCA_003614995.1 Cladosporium phlei
AGGGTAAGAAACTCTAGAAGGACTAGTCTAGGCTATTGAGTATAATAGGTACCCAAATTATGATAGAGTACGTCGGCCTTAGAGTATACCTTATAAGATAGAGAGTCCCTAGTATTATACTAGAGTATATATATATAGATATAGGGCCTAAACCCTTAAATATATTATACTCTTCTATCTAGAGAGATAGGAATTAAGAAGAAGGCTAATTTAAGTAGTAGGTTTATAGTAGAAGACTATTACCTAAGCGAGGAGAGGTCTTAATACGGTAATAAAGTAGATAATCTAAGAGTTAGTCTTAGATTAATTCTTACTAGTAAGAGAGGAAGAGGAGAGGGAAGGAAAGGAGTAAGGAGTTAGAAGGCTTAGTAAGAGGAAGGAGCTATAGAGATCCTCTCTATATCCTATAGCCTAATAGATATAAAGGGTAGACTTAGTACCTATATAGTATAAAGGAAATTAAGAGGTTTTATACTAACGGCTTTTACTCTCTAATAATATATAGTAATAGCTACTTATCCTATAGATAGAATATTATAGTAATATAAGAATTTATTTATTTATTTAGGAAGTAGTACTTAATTCTTTTCTATATTATAATATTAATTAATAAGCGATACTCTACTCTTTTCTATATCGAACTAATAATTAAAAGGATAGCCTATTATTTCCTATATTATATAAATAATTAATACTACTTAACCTAAGGGTTTATTCTATTCTTTTCTATATTATATTAATAATTAATACTATAGTTACTTATAGAGTAGTATAAGTAGTAGCCTTATTAGTAGTATTTCTTTTATATATTAAGTATTAAGTAAGGATAAGAGTCTACTCTATATAGTAAATATTACTTTATTCCTAGCCTTACTTCTTCTTTACTATAATACTAACTACGTAGTAATAATTATTATTTTCTACTTCTTAATAACCTTAGTAGTAATAATAGTAATAGTATACCTAGCTCTTCTTCGCGCTTTATACTTATATATAGTAATAACTTTATCTCTATAAGTTCTTTTATATATTACGATATACGTAATATAGAAAATAAATACTAACTTATATATTTAGGCCGACTTCTATAATACTATCTAGGTCCGCTACTACCTTAAGAGTATAATCGATTAAAGAGAACGAATAATAGGATACTAGATCTAATATAATATAGCTACCTATATATATACCTCTATCTAGGCTTTCTAGTATATTAATCGTTTAATCGCTCTAATTAGCTTAGCTTATTAAGCGTAATCGCTATATTAAAGGATACTAATAATATAATAGTAGCTAACTTCTTATATATACTCGCTATCTCTATACTAGTTTTACTACCGCTACTACTACTACCGCTACTACTACTACTACTACTACTAGACTATACCTACCTAGCTAGCTACTTAGGAGCGGAACCTTTAGGTTCTACGTCCCTAACCTAGAGTACTAGGTATATAATCGATTAATATTATCGAAGAAAGTAAGTACTAATATTATATAGTAGTTAGTAGGCTAGTATACCTATACCGATATAAGCGATATAGTCTAGTACTACTATACTAATACTATACTCTACTAGAAGTATAGCGTTCTACGTCTCTTAGAGCCTTATAAGCTCTATAGAAAGTACTATAATATAGGCGTAGTTTTAGACTATAAAGTCTTACTATATAGTAGTAAGATATATAGCTATTACTTATACTATAACATTATACCGATCTTTAGGTATATCGACTTATAGGATAGCTATAGCTATTCGACGTAGTTAGAGTATCTAGTAAGATATATTATTATAGCCGTTAGAATCTTAGGTTAGTTTCGTTAGCGTTAGATAGTATTCTAAGAGGCGGATATAAGACTATATCGTTTTTAGGTTTATTAGACTCCTTCTCGTTACCGGTAGTATCCTAAGAGATAAATATAAGACTATACCGTTTATAGGCTTATTTATTCTTCTAGTATTATCCTCTTTTAAGGTATATAAGTCCGATATAATCGAAGATATTACCTTAAGCCTATAACTTCTATTATACTATATATATATAATTAAAGAGAGTATAGTAAGTATTAGGAGTTAGTAATTATTAGTTAAGCTAGTAATATAGAAAAGAATATCGATTACTAGTAGATAGGAGCTATTAGTAGTACTAGTAATATAGAAAAGAATAGTAAATACCTATAGATTAGTACTAATAATAGTAGCTATAATATAGAAAAGAATATTAGGCTTATAGATTAGTATATATAGTTTATAGCTATAATATAGAAAAGAATACCGGTTATATAGGATAGAGCCTATTACTTTAACTATTAGTATAGAAAAGAATACTAGTTATATATATAGGGCTTTAGTATTATACTTATAATATAGAAAAGAATATTAAATATATATCGATTAAAAGAAATTATAGTAGGATACTAGCCTAGACTCCGCTCTTAGTATAGGCTATAAACTAGCTATTATAATACTTACTACTATAATACGTTAGGATTAGTATTACTCCTAGTCGAATAGCCTTATTATCGTAGTATTAGACGAGCCTCTAACTAACCGGCTAAGATTAAAGATCTCTTCGAATAGTAGATTCTCTAGCTTCTTTACCTATAAGATAGTAATATAGAATATAGGTATATTCTTATAGCTACGAGAGATATTTAGAATAACCTTTATAAGTATTATACCTTAAGCCTTATATATAGTAATCGTATAGGTAAGTCGGATAGGAAATTAGATCCTAGAATATATAATGTTTTAGAAAGAGAAGGTCTACTATACTAGGTTAGCTAGTAATTTCTTTTCTAGATTAGTAATTATAATATAGAAAAGAAAGAGGATACGCCTAGATAGGGAATACTAGGATTATAGCGAATAATAATCTACTATAAGTAAACTCTTTAATATATAGCCTATTATAAGTTCTCTAAGGTATAGTAATAAGAAGATAGTAAGGTAGGTTATAAGAATTATACTCTAGGTTCGTACTAGTCTTCTAAACGATATTATATAGTTAGTACTCGGTACTATTAATAATACTATACTTAGTCTAAAGATTCTAAAGGATTATAAGTTTATACCTAGAACTAAGAGTAATATCCTTTTTAAGAGACCTAGCCTTTATTAGAGGTAGGTTAGTAACGTTAGGATAGCTATAACTAGTATAGGCCTTTAGTATAGGTATATCTATTCTATCCTTATACTAGAGAGGTAGCGCTTTTATCTAGTTATAGTTATAGGCGTTAGTATTACTATTAGTAGTATAGAGATATAGAGTATTCTTAAATTAGCGATAAACTAGAGAAAGTAGACTAAAGTTAGCTTTATAGCGAGTTAATAAAGTCTCTTAGTATTCTTAGGTAACGTCGCTATTATAGAGGCCTTCGAGTATAGCTATAAATAGTATACCTCTATTACTCTACCTCTACTAGATAGTAAGCTTAATAGACTTATTAATTCTCTAATATATATAGTAGTCTTTATACTCTATAGGCTTTAGGTCGTTTAGGCTAGATAACGTACTATTCTTATTCTAATATAATACTCTATTAGAAATAGAAGGTAATTACTAGAAGTCGCTAAAGAAGAGGAGAGATATACTACTAAAGAGCTCTAAGCTAAGTTAAACTTACTTTAACCTACGGTTAATATAGAAGAGCTAGATTAAGCTTACTATACTCTTCTCGTTAATAATAATATACTTCGTAGGTCGGAGCTTATCCTAAAGTCGAGAAAGAGCTATATTCCTAAGGTTTCTAAATAGGAACTAGCCCTATAGGAAAGTAAATAACGTATATAGAGTACTACTACTAATACTATAGGCTATAGATCTAGTTAGAGCTACTCGTCTTATAGTATTAGGGTTATTAGATAGATTTTAAAGGTAGGTAGAGATTATATAAATAAGAAAGCTTTTACCTATACTAGTACGGCCGTTAATATTAATACTACTAGGGTTAGTTAATTTATTTCTATATATAACGGGGGTAGAATACCGAAGATATTTATCGGGTTAAACTAAGAGTTAATAAAGGTAGGGGAAGAAGTAGTTAGTATAATAAATACGGTCCGTTATAATTACTACTCTCGATATATAAGTTAAGTATAAGGCTCCTAAGAAGATAGGAAACTAACCGTCCTATATACTAAGGAGACTCGTTTATTCCTATACTCTACTCTATATCTATAGAGTAGTAGAGTAGTCTATAGTAGAGTAGCCTATAGGCTATATAACCTATACTCTATTATTACGTACCGGCTCGCCTACGGCGGGCGGCGACTCCCGCGCTCTAGCGCGGTTATCTATCTAAGTATTATTATACTATATAGGCTATATAGATATAGAAAAAAAAAGAATAGAGATATATAGTAGCTAAGTAGGTCTATAATTAGTAAGAATAGTATAGTAGTAATTTATAACTTTATTATAAACTACCTTCTATTATAGAGTAAGCTTACTAGTAATATCTATAGACTAGAATAGTACTATAGACTACTAAGAGTAAGTAGTCTTTATATACTTCTACTAATCTCGCTTATAAATGTTAAGCTTCTATCCTAAGAGGGTAGGCTAGTCTAGTAGGTAATAAGTATCGATATAATAGCTCTAGTTATATTACTAGTCTTATATACGTTTACTAAGATTATTAGGATCTTCTTACTATAGCGCTCGATTATAAAGGACTATTTAGCTAGTAAGGAGCTCTACTCTACTAGAGGTTAACTACTTAGGATTAGTATAATCGAACTCGTTATTATTAGCCTTATCTAGAGAGTTATTAAGGTAATCGTAGGTATAGATATACTATAATTAGTAAGCCTAGTAGGCTATACCCTAGGTACTATATCTATTATAGAAGAGAGTAGAATATAAATAAAAGAGATAGTAAAGTATAATCTTTATATAGTAGAAGTCTTTATAATCCGGGCTAGTAGAAGAAGCTAGGAATCTAGAATAGGGTTAGTATAGTATTATTACGAAGTAACTAGACTAGACCCTAAATACGTAATATAGCTAACCGGTATATACGGATAACCGTAGTACCTATATTATCTTTCTTTAGTTCCCTAAGAACCCTCTTATATATACTATCTTATAACCTTTATTACCTAATTATATAACCCTCTAATAAGTATAGAGATCGTAGAATAGAGACTAATACTATAGGAGATAGTAGATAATCTAAGTAGGCGCTCGTAGATAGGACTAGTAGTATCTATTAGATCGATATTTATACTAGATAAGAAAGTCGAAGAGTATAGTATTCTTATATATAGGAGGTTACGTCTTATACTTCCTAATAGAGGACTTCCTCTATTTAATCTATCTACCTTAGTTATCGACCTTAATAGTTATACTAAGCTAATCTTCGCTACGGTAGTCGTAATTAATAATCTCCCGACTACTAAATATAAGTAGTAGGCTAAAGAGAAGGTAAGATACTTCTTAGATAGACTAATTTCTCTTACCGATAAGATAATTAACTATCTTAATAGTAAGTAATAGTATAGATATATTCTTATTAATATATAGGATAAGAGAGTAGGCGATCTATTTATAGGTAGGTATAGTAGACTTATCCTTTATTATATACTTCCTAACGTAATTAATTACCGCTTTAGTTATAGTATAAGATAAGAAGTCTATATTAGTACGCTAAGCGAGAGTAATTAGAGGATAATATATACTTATTATTAGGTTATTCGAGGCTCTATTAAATAATAGCTAATAAGGGTTATAAGCGTAGTTTATACTAGTAGAACTAATCTTATAAGAGAAGTAAAATCTATAAAAGATAGGAGTATTAGGTAGAGCCTTCTTCTATCTCCTTAAGTAGTAGCTACTACTACCGAGGTAAGAGTACTATTAAACGCGGTTAAGAATATTAGATAGGTCGTAGAGAGTATTAGTAAGTTTATTAGCCGAGGTATTATAGGTATCTCTAGTATCTATACTAGTATAAACTCGGTTTACTTCGGAATTAACTACTATAATATAGCGATCCTAAAAGCTAGTAAAGGTAGTACTATATAGAGTATTAGATTTATTTTCTAGATAGGAACTTATAATATAGAAAAAAAACTACTTATTATTATTTATAATATTCCTAAATGTCTTAGGTATAGTAATAGGATCGTACTATATAAACCTATATATATATATACTACTATACTTCTAGAACTTATACCGGAACTAATAATTAGTAATACTAAACTTAGGTTTTAATATATTATTAAAGAAGGAAGTAAATTATTTATAGAAATACTATATTATAATATATAGATATATATATAGATTATCGTAGCTAATCCTATAGCGATTACTATTAGTATTATTCTTCTAAAGCTTATACTTAGGAAGATAGTAGATAAGGCTATTCTATTATATATTAGTAGTACTAAAGGTAAAGAAGAAAGCTAACTTCTCTATTTACGTATTAGATTTATTTTCTATATTAGAGCTCGTAATATAGAAAAAAAACTACTAAAGATATAGATATAAGATATTAGCTCTAATTACTTCCGATTTTAAAAGAGGCGAATTCCTAATAATCTAATAGCGCTATATATAATACCTTAGAGAAGACCCTAAGTAAGAGATAAGCATAACGGGGGTAGAATACCGAAGGTATTTATCGGGTTAAACTAAGGGTTAATAAAGATAGGGGAAGAAGTAGTTAGTATAATAAATACGGTCCGTTATAATTACTACTCTCGATATATAAGTTAAGTACGAGGCTCCTAAGAAAGATAGAAACCTAACTATCCTATATACTAAGGAGACTCGTAGATTCTCCCGATACTCTCGGTACTCTCTTACTAAGGACCTAAGAGTCCTAAGATCCCTCGAGAGTACTCTATAGCTTACGTAACTTCTAGTAATTACGTATCTTACTACCTAGTACTACCGTACCTACGTACCTATACTACCTTAGGTAGTCGGTTCTTACGCCGTTACTATAATAAGTATGTTTTAATATATATAAGAAGCTTATTAAGTAATACCTTATATCTATTATAGCGATTAATTACCTACTAGGTCTTCTTAGAGCTTATATCTCTTATCTATATATTAAATACTATATACCGGAAGTAATAATACTAAGCGAAGCGCCTATTTTAGAAGTATAGAAGATATTATACCTAAGGTATAAATTTAATTTATTAGGAGTATAGTAAATAGTAGTCTAAGTACGTTAGTATTTATTTTCTATATAGAGGATTAATATAGAAAGTAATAAAGCGTACTAGTAAGACTATATAGAAATATAACAGGGGTAGAATACCGAAGGTATTTATCGGGTTAAACTAAGGGTTAATAAAGTAACTAGTTACGTACCTAGAAGCGCTAGACTCCTTAGGTCGGTTAACGACTAACTAAGTTAGCTTAGCTAGCGGGGGAAATCCGTACTTATTATAAGAAAGAGAGTCGGGAAAGTAAGTAAGTATAGCCTCTAAGTTATAGGTTCTTAAGAAGCTTACTCCTATTATAAGTATCTTAGAGTCTAGAGTATAGGCTACTATATAGTAGTATATATATAGTCTAGATTAGTATAGATAGCTAGGCTAATTTAGTTAATATAGAGGAGTAGTAGTTTATTATTACTATACTATAAAGGAAATTAGTAGCCTTAGTCTTAGAAGGAAGAGTCGTTAGGATAGTACTACTATCTATAGGCCTCTTAGGCTTATTAGGTTCGGTCCTATTAGGAAGAAGTATATTATTATTATACTATACGTCTACGATATAATCATCTACTATCTTACCTTCTAGGAGAGTATTTAGTATATCTTTATCGATAGTAATACTAGTATAGCTAGAGTAATTAGTAATAAGAAAGTAGAGCTAGGCTATTATATACGATTAGTTTACTAAGAACATCCTATAATACTAGTTATTAATAGGCTCTCTATTAGGTCCTAGAGTATTATTATATATTAGAGGGTTATATAATTAGGTAATAAAGGTTATAAGATAGTATATATAAGAGGGTTGTTAGGGAACTAAAGAAAGATAATATAGGTACTACGGTTATCCGTATATACCGATTAGCTATATTACGTATTTAGGATCTAGTCTAGTTACTTCGTAATATTATAGGAGCGAATAAGAATAATATTATATTAAGAAGATAGCTATAATAGAGTATTTACTATATCTAGTATATCTCTTAAGAAGATTATTATATAGCCTTTATATCGATATTATATACTCTTTATATATACTATCTATATACTAATATAGATAGAGGTAATAAGTAATTATTCGATCTCCTTAAGCTTAGGTAGCTATAAAGATACTATACTAGAATCTAGCTTATTCTTATTAGATATTATAAATAGCTCGCTCTTATTCTTCTTCTTATCGAAAGTATTATATCGTTTATAGTATTAAGGCGAGAGTATCTAAAGTAGGATTAGTAGAGGTAATATAGAAAAGAATATCGAAAGGCTATAGATTAGAGGTAATTATAGTATAGAAAATAATATCGAAAGGATATAGATAGAAGTATAATCGGAAGCTATAGGTAAGCTATAGGTAAGATACTAATAGCGCTACTACTATTAGTAGTAGTATTAACTATCTTTGCTATCGATATAGAGAGTAGTATACTAGGTCTACTATAGTATCTATACTTAGAGCTAGGAGAGTACTCTCTAATTATAGAGTTATTCTAGGTTATTATATATAGAGAAAGAGAGAGTACGCTAGCGTAAGGTAGAAGAGGAATAGCCTAGTAGTAGGCTATAATATAGAAAAGAATCCTATACGGACTTAGCTATAGATACTATACTTAGACTATAATATAGAAAAGAATCCTCTATAGACGTAGCTATAGATACTATACTATCTATAAGGTAGAAAATAATGTTAGTTAGACGTAGATAGCCTTCCTATAATATAGAAAATAATAGTAGTATACCTTTATATTAAACTACTACTCTTTATACTATAGGTATCTAACTATTTACTTCTTATCTACCTTTTTTATTTATTATATAGTACGCTCCTAATCTTATTCTAATATAGCTAGCTATTATAGATCTATGTTTTTATTATAGATATAGAGAATAGTAAAGATATCTTTATATAGCTTCTATCTAAGCTACTCGGTATTATTAAAAGGCGTATTATTACTCTACCTATCTATAGTATTATTCTTAGAGTTACTAGAGTCGTTAGAGTCGTCGGAATTATTAGGACTATTATTACTTATAGGAGTAGGTTAGTTAGTAGAAGTAGGAATATATTATATATTAGTAGGAGGAGTATTTATATATCTAGCTATAAGCGATTATATATATATAGTAGAAGTAGAAGTATTATTACTCTATAGAGGTTAGTATAATAGTTCGATTTTTTTTCTAGATAGTAATATATAATATAGAAAAGAATTAGAGATATATTTTAAAGACGTATAAGGAACTCGGCCTTAGTATTAAGACTACTAGAGTTATTTATACCTATTATAGGTAGAGTAGAGCTAGAGGTTACTAGCTCTATATTAGTAGTTAGCTATAGTATATTATTATTAAGATAGTAGTACTTTATAGTAGTTAAAGTCCTCTTCTAATATAAGTTATATATCTTAAATACTCGACCGTAGATATTAATAAAATAGATTCCTATAAGGTATCTCTTATAGTAGAAGTAAAAGGAGTCCGTTATAGTTATAGAAGGATTTCTTTTCTAGATTAGAGAAGATAATATAGAAAAGAATTAATAGTATACCTATATCTTAGTTATATTTATATTAGTTAGGTCTAGGAATATAGTAGCTAGTAGATACTCTTAATATAGAAAATAATACTATAGCGAGGATTAAATTAAAGAAGTAGCTAGAAGAGTCGATTATTATATTAGTTATCTTAGAGCGAATATATATTATAATATAGAAAAGAATCTAGTATATAATATAGAAAAGAAGCTAGTATATATAATTTTTAGAGTCTAGTAGGCTTAATTTCTACTATACTAATATAGAAAATAATAGAAAACCTTATCTTTAAGATATAAGAGTAAAAGTAAGATAGTTATATCTATATAAAAAAAACAATTAGTATCCTTATTTTCGAGGTATAAGAGTAAAAGTAAGATAGTTATATACTAGTACTATACCTCTTTAGGTTACGTACTAGCGCTTTATTATAGTTATATAGCCTATAACATTTTACACTTTTAGATTAACTATTAGAGAGAAATTTTATACTTAATATAGACCTTTAGCCCGACTACTAACTTCTTAAATTCTATTATAAGATTATCTAGAGAATCTAATATTACTATAATATTACTTCTAAAGTAAATATGTTTTCTCTACTAGCTCTTAATTTCCTACTTCTTATAGTATAGTGTTTCTAACTATAACTTTAATTTCTAGTCTCTAAATACTATCTTATATTTCTTAATATTCTACTACTTCTACTATAATATTATGTTTAACTAATAGTATTAGTATTAACTTTACTAAGTTAGAGCTATTACGATTATAGAATATTAGACTATTAAGTCTATACTTTATAATCTTAATTTATACTTATATAGAACTAGTCTAACTTTATAATCTAATAGTAGATTATAAATTTATATAGTAAGTCAATCTTATAACATTACCTATAGGCTCTATATAGTTTACATCTACTATAATAAGAAGGTTAAGTTTAGCTAAAAACGTTTCATAAGATCTGAATTGCAAGTAAAGCATACAACTTTTCTGGTTTGAAAGCTTACTTTAGCTTTGCAGTAAATTTCTGCAGTAAATTCTAGAAAAGCCTGTGTGTGCTGACACGTGCCTGACTAGGTTTTGATGAAGTACAGAAGTGTAGAACTCACATAGCTGAGGCCTAAATGATGCTTGGAGCAATCATAATCCTCCCGAACATATGCCGTAAACGAGACAGCGATGATCTGCATGTTCTTTCCACCTTCCTTTCACGATTTCGATAGGCTTGGACGCTTGGACAACAACACACCATGCGCGACATACGTGTCTCGCCAAGGAGTCCATGATTGCTTAACGACAGTCTTTCAATCGCAAGTGGACGCGATTCTGGCACATGGTACGTACATTGGTCAAATCAGATGACCCCGACCCCCAAGGCATATGCTGGCATCATCCCGCCTCGAGGCACATAGCGGCACGACAGACTTCGAGACTCATGGGCAGGCTCTGGGAATCCGGGGCAAACGAGGATGAAACGGCTACGGCGGCTGTCTCCCGTCCCACTTTACCCGATAGAGCTCATAGTCCGGGCGGCAATGATCTCGGGGCGGCATTTCGAGGTTCTGTGGCCTTCGAGACCTGACAGATCAACAGCGCTGCTGCGAACTGGAGATGTTCGGTACAGAAACACCCTTGGGGCTATCAACCCAGCCGAGGCTTCTTCAACAATTGAGCAGACCTTGGAAGGTTTGCGGAGGATCATCGACTAGCAGCGGGTCTGTCGTTCAGCCATCCTCCCGTCGCCTCCTTCTAGGGCAATACTGTAGTGGAACAGACCTTTCAGGACCACGGTGGACGCTAGGCTTACTCGCAGACTGCAGGTACTGCATCGAGGTCCTTGTGAGTGCCACCTGCCGCATTCGGTCCTGCAATCACAGCGTATCAGGAGGCATCGTGCTAGACCGTAGCCTCTGTGGTGGTCTATCGGACGCGAGGTCTTGAAAGAAAAGCCCCAAAAGTTCCGTGAGTTCGGTGGAAGCAACAGAAGCATGGCGGACATGAGGTCTCCGGAAACCCAGAAGGATGCTTCGAACGCCTTAGCCTTACACCAAGGTTCGATAGTCTGGAGTTGGCTCTGCAAATCGCGTGGTCATGAACGCTTACGACTTAGCCACGCATGGAATCTATGAAGTTTGTATCACGTCACACTTTGAGACTAATAGCCAGCCGTTGGCAAGTGAGCAAGACTCTCAAGGGTATAAGTAATGGAACGGCCAGCCCTTCAGATGGAAGAGTCCACAGCCAACCGACTACACTTCTTCAACACTACCATATCACACAACTTTCGAAATGCAGCTCCAGAACCTCTTCCTCGCCCTTGCCGCTGCGGCAACTGCCCAGGCCGGTGTCATTGAGAGGCAAAACGCCTGCTCGAGCTACACCATCATCAACACCCGCGGCACAGGCGAAGCCCAAGGCCCGTCTGCTGGATTCCGTACCATGAACTCGAACATTCAACGCCAGCTCTCCGGAGGCAAGGTCTACAACACTGTCTACGCCGCCGACGCCTCGCAGAACTCCGCTGCCGGCACCGCCGACATTGTCAGGAAGGTCCAGTCGACTCTGTCGAGCAACCCGAACGAATGCTTCATCCTTGAGGGTTACTCCCAGGGAGCTGCCGCCACCACCAACGCCCTTCCCAAGCTGACCGGCGCCTCATTCAACGCCGTCAAGGGCGTCTTCCTCATCGGTAACCCCGAACACCGTAGCGGTAAGAAAATTGTTCTCCTCACCTTTTGTCGAATCCATTGCTGACATCTCATTTCAGGCTTGGCTTGCAACGTCGACACCAACGGCGGCACCACCACCAAGAACGTCAACGGCCTGTCCTACACTCTCGGCCGTATCCCCGAGAACTGGGTCTCCAAGAGCCTTGACGTCTGCAACTACGTAAGTCGATGAATGATTTTCCGACAAAATTACCAAAATCGGTTTCACTAACCAGTTCCAAGGGCGACGGCGTTTGTGACACCACGCACGGCTTCGGCATCAATGCAGCCCACCTTTCTTACCCGACATCGAGTAGTACCCAGACTCTAGGCACCAACTTTGCCGTCAGGCAACTGCAGGGTTAGAAGGAGTAAGGCAAAATGTAGTAGTTGGTTGGAAAAAGTCGGTCGTACGCGGTCGTATACAGCAATCAGAGCAATACGTTTACGAAATTCAATCCACATTACAAGGCAAGCGGCTGTCGCGTTCTATTGAATGTGAGTAGCGGGGACATGATCGTTCGTTCCAAATCAAGATTTTAGATCCCTAACACCAAACAACGTCCGACTCCACCTCAGTATATCATGACCGACCCTCACATCGTCTGTATCACCATCTCAATGGTTTCAGCGAGACTCAATCAATGTCACTCCCTCTAACCATCATGGACAGCAGAACAAATCCGATGACCTCTACGTCCGACCTTGGTCGGGAGTAATATCGAGTCATCCTTCATGTAGACAGAAAACTACACAGGGAAGGAAATTAGTTCCAATATCATATCGAAGACAACGAAACGCCATCAACAAGAATGACTATCAAACCACTATGGAACTAATGCCAACGAGTGTGTCAGGAACAACCGAGGGAACGGAACGAATGTTATCATCAATCGCAAAATGCATTATATCCGCATCTCCACCATGGAGTGTACTCGTGTGACACATCCAGTCGAGTCGGATGTACCTACGACGAACGTTGGGTCAACATCACTCAGTCTCTACCAGTTTCCATAATCGACTGACCGAGCAATCGTTCCAATTGGACTCGCCATCAACCTATCGGTCGATCAGTCAGAGCCAGCCGTCTTGTTCACTTCTCCGTCCACTCATTGATTTGTTGATTTGTTCGTTCGCTTGTCCATGAATCGATCGATCTACGCCGTCTACTACCATTCCTACATCTGAATAAAAAGACAACGAGCGAACACGGAAACTAAATGAATACCGTAGACGCTTGGGTAGGCAATAAGAGACAAGAAACAGTACACCTTAAACTTGTAAAATGTTCTGTCCGTAACAGGTGGAGCTCCAGCCCGTAGGCTGTGGGAATCTTGGAAGTACCTAGAAAGGACGGACGTGTACTTAGTTAGTTTTGGAGAGACCGAGTCGAACTTCTACATTTCCAAAGCACAAGTCAGAGTAAACATAACTTGATGCGAGTAAGAACACAACGGCTCGCCGACTTACCGATTGGTTCACCAACTCGACTCGCACCTCAAATTGGCTCACTCGTTTACTCGACATGAGATGGCCCTGCCAGACAAAAGTGAGAACATCGAGAAGACAATTCAACATAGAGGAGAGGAAATCTATAAAGCTTCATATCATGAAAGACATTAAATTTTAAAAAGTAGGACAGAGCAAAAAGATAGCTCATGCGTCATGTCCGATCAATGGCAGCACCACCAAGAAAAAGAAAAGAGAGAACGAAGAGCGAAGCGACGAACGCGTAGAACAGCGTCCAGCACAACTCGACCCGTCCCTCGTTCTCGCCCTTGAAACTCCCTTCTCCCTTCGTCGAGGTGAATGCGCCGAGTAAAACAAATGCCGCAAAAAATGGTGTCGATGTTGATGGTGGTAGTGGTATCGTCTCTTTCTCTCGCGTCAGAAACGTAATGCAGAAAAAGAAAGTGAAGAATAATCTCAACAAATGTAGCGCTCCCCTTCCAAAATCACCAAAACAATAAAATGAGATGGCCTCTTTTTTCTTGTACTTTCGCAGGCTATGCTGGGTTGCTTGAATAAATCAACAAGGGTATCTTTTTGGGCCGTACATGCTTCGAATGTCTCTCTTCGTGTTTTCTGTTGGAGACTCCTTGAGCGGCGGGAAGGATCGCGAGGTGAATAATGGGTATCGTCAAGATCGCTTCGCAATTGTTGCAGCGGTCCACGATCATGGGTGATGCCGTTGCAGACTCCAAGACCTCAAGCTCATGCTGCAGATCCTTTGGATGACCTGGCTCGTCCCTCTCTGGTCCTCTGTCTGCACAAAGCCGTGTGCTATATGTAGCTTGTTCACTTCGTCGTTCGGGTCGTTCGTTATAGGGTTGGGTGTCTGTGGGTTCCAATCCGGCATGCGGCCACCGATGTGGCGTGCGACCGCGATGGAGTAGAGCACATCGCGGTTCTCCAAAACATTCAGGATCATACGCATGTTGGCGAGTTCACGTGTGACGGCGTCAAGAGTCTGATCGTCACCCTGGTCGTCGCGAAGTGATGTGAATTTGCCAAGGTGGTACCAGAAGTCCTGCTCCCTAGATTTGAGATTACTTTCTTCGCCACCGTCCTGGATTGCTGAAGCAGGCGGTGGTATCCGGGAGTTGTCCAGGTATCGTCCCGTGAGGAGACTCTCGACAGTGTCCAGGCGAGGAAGCACCTCAAGCGTCAAGGCTTCACTGGCCAAGCTGTTCGTGCTGTAAAGGTGATGTGTGCGTGGCATTACCGCAAGGGACCACACCAGGCGCGCCTCTAACGATGCTAACGACGGCATTGGTACGAGTTGTCCATAAGATCCTGGTTTCGTTCGCATCTCGTCCATGCATTGAACTGCGAACTCGCACAATTTGTGGTCCGCGGTCAATGTGGCAAATCCATGTGTAGTATACCAAGACGTTTCAAAAAGCTTGTCAAGCGCATGGGCGTACTGTACGTTGTAAAGACCCTCGAGATCTCGTTTTACCTCGGCTGACCGTATATCTGGTACGGTCCGTACAGGCAGCTGTGGTGGAATGTCGTTGAGATCGAAGAGCTCGTCGATGGTGATCTTGATGACTAGATAGGTTGTCAGCATAGATACACGTGCTCACGCATGTAAAGGGAGAAGCATACATCGTCGAGCGGCCTGAATAGTAGGCACGTAGTTGGGTTCGTTGATTACACTCTGCGCCTTGGCGTCCTGTTCCGCCAATACAGAATCAACAGATCCATGGTAAGGGATTGATTGATCCAAGGGTGGCGCAGTGTGAGGCAGACCGTGCATGAACGTGCCAGCACTTTGATAAGGCGGGTATGAGTTGGCGGCAAGAGTCGACAATATCGGGCTGGGATTGGAGGGTGGCGCGCTGCTCACGGGCGCAGGCTGAATGCTGGGCACGCGATCAGTCTTGAAGACGGGATCGTAGCCCATACAATCGCGTTTTGACTTTTGACAATTGCGACATGATGGGTGAGCCTCGTCACACTATTCACGATACATCGATTAGCCTTTACGCAGGGCAGAAGTGGTGTGACTTTGGCGTGTGTGCAAGCTTCTCGCTTGGCTTTTAGAGTTCGTCTTGCTTGCTCGCTTGCAGCCGCGACGCGGGCAAACGGCTTTCGCGCGTGCGGTCGGCAAACGCTGAGCTGTGCAGACGGGACAAATAAATCCGACATACCTTGATCCTCCTCTTGCGACATGTCAAACACCCAGACTTTGTGCGCCGCTTGATTTCCTTCCTGTGCTTGCCTCCGGACATGTTCCGTGAATCCATGTGAGCCTGCGGTGGAATCGGATAGCGCATCATTGTATTGTGGCCGTCGGGCGCGTTCGATGGCATAGTCGGTGGCATAGGTTGCGACGGGTACTGGACCATGTTTGGGTTGAACTGCGGCGGCGCGTGCATCATCGGAGGTGCGCCGTTCATGTGCGCGGCCGGGACGTATTGCGGTTGCGCCTGCACGGCGGCGCCTTCGAAGTGTTGGATAGAGGGTAACGACATTGACGCGGCGCCAGGCGGCGAGGCGCGATAGTCGGGCGAAGGCAGATGCTGGCCGTTGGCATAGTACTGGTGGTGTGGCAGGTGGTGTTGCTGGTGCTGGGGATGTTGCTGCTGGTGGGCCATGGGGAGCGGATGCGCGGTCTGCATCTTCGGCGACGGGCGAGGAGGAGGTAGGGTGTCGACAGACTTGCGACGAGTGGGAGATCCATGGGAGGCGGTGTTCTTGTTGTCCGCGTCCTCGTCCATGGCGACAGGGAGCATTCTCGCGGCGGCGTCACCTGCACGGTAGCGGCGGCGGTAGGCTCTCTGCGTTAGCGCAGTTACGGCAGGTGTCTGGCAAGGCCGTCAGCTAGGCCTGCGGCGCCCGCCTTGCGAGGCCCGTTTATCCTTAAGCGAAGGCGTAGCGGCTCGTTTTGGCAGGCTGCGGGACAAGCGACAGGGAAGGAAAGGACAGGGAGGAGGGCGACAGGCGCTGAGGCCCTGGTGGGGAATTGCTTGTGCTTGTGGAGGGAGAGGATGCGCGAGCCTGACCCGGGCATGTCAGAGGCGGACGAGTGTGGGTGGGTGGATGGGCGGGAGGAGGGACTCGAGAGGTGACGAGGGTAGGGTAGGGTCAATAGTAGTAGACCAGTAGACCAGTAGAGTAGAGGGCAGGCAGGGCAGAAAGCAGTAGTGTAGAGAGAGGAGCGGGTCAGCTGGATGCGTGCATTGATATCGTTGTATGTATGCATAAGCGTGTGATGATTGATTGATAGGCGTAAGGGCCGTATCGCAGTAGTTGTACTGTGGTATTGCAGTGGTGTAGTGTTGTAGTGTTATTTTACTGTAATAGAAGTATCATCGTAGCAGTAGGTAGGTAGGCAGGACAGTATACAGCATACCACTGGAATTCAAAAAAAGAGTCCAACGGCCATCTTCACATCAGCATCAAGGCAGGCACACATGCCTCCGATCGCTTCACAAACACCCTCCGGCCCGTCTCAACCGAGAAGCATCTCCGCATCGCTAGAGCCTAAGCGTGCACACGCTACCCAACGGTGCCGGAAGCCTCCCCTAGCCCGCCAAAGACATGCCCATCCTTCCCTTGTTCTCTCAGCAATCAATCTATCTCTCCCATCCACCTCTGTCCGCGCCGCACCTCTGCATATGCCATACATGCTGTCTGTACCGCTGTACACAAATACACACGCACTCGGTCTCCACTCCCATCTACCCACGAGCCAGGGTCACACGATCGAGGCTCTTCATCGGCATACATGCCAACCTCTCTGGTGGCTATACCAGAGCATGCCATTCAACCCCCGGCAAAAAGCCCTCGGCCGCATCGGCAAGTGGAGACTGTGATCAAACTGCTGCGCCGCTTGTCAAGGTCGAGACCGCAGACCTTCCAACTTGGGACGAGATCTCTTCCTGCCTGACGTTGAAACGCAGGTCATGGAGATACCTGTAGCCTAAGGCACTCGTCGCAGGCAAAGCAGACCACGTGGTGCAGACAGTTCAGCCAGCATGCCAGGCATGTCATTCAATGTTGTTGTTGTCATTTTCCGCCGCTCTCCTCGAGACCCTTCCCGGTCTCTCTTCTTTATTCGCCAACACAGTCGTCATCTGCACACATCTGCACACCTGCACATGCGAGAAGGAATCCCCAGTGACAGTGGCATCGCTTATGGCCGAGGCGGCAGCGGCGCACACCTCGCTCGTGCGGATAAAATGCCACTCTCTCTTCGCGCCTTAGCCATCTCGGCTGTGCCAACTGCTCGGTAGCCCTCGCAGCAGGGGACAGCACGATACGCGCTGATTGGAGGAAATGGGACGAATCCTTCTTGCCAGACATTTTCGCTTGAGTCGAGCCCGGATTGCGCAAGAAAATCGGGACGTGCACCCCTCGCTCGTGTTGGTTTTTGTTGACATTAGGTATTGATGAGCGGGCTTTTTGGGTGAGAGGCTGGTCGGCCAGGTCGGCTTAGCCGCTGAGCTGAATCCCGCTAGACCAGGCACTATGCTAGAGCCGGGTTCTGGTGGAGATACCTCGATGGATCATGGAGATGGCACCTCTTTTGCTTCGTTTCCTGACTCATGAACGCCGATCGAAAATGCATCACCTGAATCCTGCACGACGCGAATATCTGGATCCAGAAACGAATTCCCAGCGATGCAGGTACAGCCGCCACCAATAAAGGTAGCGACGAAGTACGACCGTTCATACAGCATCGAGTAGTCTTGTCGCTAGGTACGCGAGCTCCACCTCCGGTCGCTGCTTCGGGCAGGTTGTGACCTACTTTACCTCGTCTATACCATTGGAATACGCTGATGTACCAATCAGGCACCATGACTGCTGACAAGTACATCTTACAGCATTGACTTCACGAGATAACAAGAAGCAGGACTGCCGCTCAGATGAACGCATGACACCGCGGTGATCACACTATCGTCTCACCAGACTCCCTTTCAACAAATACAGATCTACTTTGACCGGTGCCTTCTCGGTGGCGGCTATTCAACCACTCGATATAAGCCCACCGGCTCAATCGCCACGTCAACCACATTACAAAGCAACCGCACGACTATCCGCATTCATCCAAAGAACCACGAGTACCGCGTACCATACACGCCTACCCAGCCACCGGCTCCCTGACCATCCATCTTCTCAACTCCGTGGCCTCCACACCATAAGGTCTCAGATCCATCTCCACCTCCCGAACAACTTTGAAACCGTGCTTCAGATATGCTCCGAGCCCAGCCTCCGAAGCCATGAGTACGCACTTGAGGCCACGTTCGTCAGCACGTTGGATTCCCCATTCGATCAATAGCGAAGCGGCTCCACGACGGCGATGGGCGGGAGTCGTGACGAGGATCATGAGATCTGATAGTAGCAGTAGTGTTAGCTTCACGGTGCGAGAAGTCATCAATTGAAGCAAAATGAGAGAACGATGCAGCAGTTGAGAATAAAAGGACTCGTAACTCACTTGCATAATTCTGCGCAGGAAAGAACTCGGCCTCAAATTCTTTCCACATACTCTTCCTCGCGTCCGCAAAAGCAGCAGCCGTCCTCGCAGCCTCCTCATCCTCTCCCTCCATCTTCGCATCACCACTCTCGCCATCCTTCTCATCTGCAACATTCTCATCCTGCTTCTCCCTCCCCTCCCCATCTTCAAACCTCCATAACGCTCCCGCCACCATCTCGCCCGTCTCATCGTCCGACACTTGCAAGTACACCTGGGCGGAATCCGTCCCGAACCCATGCCGAACCCACCCCTCGACCATTTGGATGCGCGGGACACGTAGGTTCCGCCCCATGGCGATAGCGAAAGGCCAGTCTTTCATGGCAGCGTCGTCGACGACTGCGAAAGCCGGTATGTCGTCTTCCTCCAGGAGGGAGAGGGTAAGTGGCATGGTTGGCTTTCTTTTCTGGGGAACTTGTTGCAGAGAGAGAGAGAGAGAGAGAGAGAGAGAGAGAAAGAGAGAGAGGAGTGGACGGTGAGATGGGCTTGAAATCAGGATGCTGCGGGATTGTGTAGCGGATGATGGAATACAACGTCCAGCTCTGAGGGGGAATTTAGCGGATTTTGTTGTGCTTATCAGGGCTGAAAGGGCGCGTTTTGGTTTGGTTTGGTACAATGTACTTCGGGCGGCATGTGTTTGACGCCCTGGCGAGCCAGCTGGCATCGGGTTCCAAGGCATACACGAACGATGATTATAGGCCAACCATCTGGCTGAGCTGGATTTCTAATAACATCTACATCCAAAGTTAATGCCTGTGTCTTCGCGGTTGTAAATTGATGTATGAGGCATGAAGCGCGTGAGTTAAAGTGTGACGAAGGATCTCGAGGAAGTTTGTTGGATGTTCAATGGTGGATGGGAGGGTGAGTTTGTCTCGAGATGTTTGCGGTATTCTCTGTATTATTCAGCGGCATAGGGGTTTTTCATTGATGGCCGACGAAGACTACCTACGTTGCCCTCGAAGTAGACACGGGCATCTGCCTCACATCGAAAGCCAACAGTCTCAAATCGCTTGGCCTCTCATCCGGCACAACATCTTCCTGCCGTGACACAGCGACCGGAGTCTCGAGCGCTTGCTCGAGAGCACGCTTGAAAGCATCAAGGTCTTCCGCCTCCGTTTCGAGATCTCCACTGACTCGGACGTCGCCAATGCTTACGCGAACATGATCTTTCAGTTTACGCAGTGGTTCCAGGATGTGCAACTTCTCAGCCCAGCCGCCTATTCGAGTGGTGTCTATCCATGAGACGGCCAAGTGTTGCAGTCTTGGAGCTTTTAACAGCACATCACATGCCCGATCAGCTCGTCTCCGAATCTCGGCGCAGAAAGACTCGAGGCCGAAGCTAGGATAGTCCTTTAAGAGGAGGATGTCTTGGAAGAAGACTAACTCGACCTTCCGCATACGTTGGAGGGCGATGGATGATTCCAGGTGGCGAAGTTCGGGATCTGTGCGGAAGAAGTTGAAGGCGTGACTGATGATTATCTTGGCCGTTGCTTGCTTGTAGAAGCGGTCGAGGAGTTCGGCGGTGATGGTTGGGTGCAGTAGTAGGAGGCTTGTTGAGGGTGGCGCGAGAGTAACTGAAGTTATGCCGACGCCGGGGAGAGGGTGGCTGCCTTGGCCTGGTGTGTCGAGGGCGAGCAGGTGGTCGTAGATTTGCTCGCGGAGTTCGAGCGGGATCCGGAGTATTGCTGGTGGCATTCCGTTGATGTCTTGTTGTGTTGGCATTATGATGTGCCGGTGTGAGCCTGTTTGCCTATGTTGATGGATGTGAGGAAGGAAGGGAGTGAGGGGAGAATGGTGAGTGAAGTGAAAGAGCCTAGACAGAGCAGCTATGCCACGCTCGACATGCCATTGAATGGTCGTCAAGAAAAGATACGATTACATCCAATGGCATAGCAGTTACCAGACATGTATTCGAGTCGAGCTAAGATTTATGTAATCATCCATCCGAGACAACCGTTTGTCTCATGCACTCGAGCGGGGACCTCGACGCGCTGCAGCAGCAAGACAAGCACGCGTCAAGCACTTCCGCAGCATCCATCAATCCATACATCCACTTCGAAGACCGATAACAAACCCAATCCATACACACCCCTCACAGCATCTACCCATGTATAATTAAACATGCCATTGCTACCGCAGCGTCCGCTATTTCTTTGCGAGCATGTCTTTTCCTAGCGGCTCGCCTATTCTTCCTCCAGCAGCCTCACTGAGTGTCAAGAAACGCAAACGCGACGATACAACACACCCTACCGATATCGACTCGAGACCTTTCGCCGTTCAACCTGCCGGAGATGACGCTTCCCCGAAAACAACACACATCACTCCTGTCTGCCTTCTGCAACGAGCACACCTACCGCTAGCTTTTCTGGATGTCAAAGGCTCTGGAAGCCGCCTGTTCTCCGCACATGTGCAAGTGCTCGAGTCGTTCCACGAGAATGGAGTAGAGGGAAACATACTGGTGGCTGAGCAGAAAGAGGAGGCCCGCTTGTATGTCGTAGAACGTGCGGCTAAGCGTGTCTACGTGCTGTGTCGGCTTGGAGAATGGATCACCAGAGATACCTTGAGCCGCCTCTCACACATCCCGAAAGAGCCAATACGCCAGGTGAAGCGTAAGCTTACCTATACCGACCCAAGCGCGTCGCCATGGTGGGCGCATGCGGCGGTGGACACGCCCGAGGGTCTGCTGGAGGATAGCAAACCTACGTCTGCGATGTTGCGACTTACAGTCCAGACGTCTGTACCTATACCCAAATTGCTTCCTCATGGTGCTGGATTACAAAGTGGAAATGACATACAACACGCCACACTGGAGAGCCAAGGGCCAGACACTCAAGTTGCAGATTCTGGATCTCAAGACCCAGTCGAAGACCTGGCGAAGCAGTATCTTGATGCCCTATACTTGTCTAGGACGTCGCTGGCGTATTTTGCAAAAGGACCTTTATCCCGCGCGAGATCAACACTCACAAGCGCGATCGATGCGTCTCCTCAAGGTGGCGATCTTGTCGAATTTCTACGAAACTCTATTCTTCCGGTGAACGTGATGGACAAGAAGTACAAAGAAAGTCTCACAGCTCTTATCAAGGACATTTCACTCGCCAGTCCTACCAAAGACGAGAAGCCAGCCAAGTCTCGTAGGAAGAAGAAATTCAAGCCGAAGCGAGACAAGTCTGGTCTGTTCACCAACGAGCAGGAGTACCTCGAGCAATGGTGGCATGGGGCGGAGCTTCCGGGTAGCATGACTTCTCCAGAGAACATTGATACTGCCCTACGGCGTCGGGTGCCCACCTTAAGGATGAGAGAGACATACCTGCAGATCATTATTATCCTGGAGACACTCTACTTGGAGACAGTGAGTAAGCCTTCCACCCAGGCTTCAGAATCCCAAAACGCAGAAACACAAAACACCGAGTCACAGGCAGCGCCCGAACCGACCAAACGCAAAGGCAGGAAGGCCCTAGACCTACACTCACTGTTAGAGACCCTCCTCGATCGTTTGTGCATCTGGCAAGATCTGGAAGCAGATGCACCAGCGAAGAGCCTCACAGAAAGAGATACAAAGAACAGTGAACCGAGTAACGAGCTGCACGACTTCTGCATCGAAATCATCGTGCCTTTCTTCATGTCACGTCTGCCAAAAGAGGCGGCACTCGTGAACAAGAAGCTAGGGGGGCCGAGTCCACCGTCGCCGGAAAAGCGAAAATCGACGTCTTCTCGAAGTCGGCCGGGCGAGCCTGCAATGCGCTCGCGACCAGAGAAGCAACCTAGGAAACCACTCGCACGCGTGAACACAGAAATGCTCAACCATCCTGCAAGGGCCATACCGGGTCTGCATCGTTCGGCTACGGACTCCGCCCTGATCAAACGCGAGGATTCCCAACCTCCCTTGTCTTCGATCCCGCAAGCAAGACCACCGGCGCGTGCGTCTGCTCTTAGCTCATACCTTTCTGGTCATCGCCAGGTCGATTTAGCAGCCAAGTCCGCAGCAGCAACAGAGCGCCTTCGTAGGAAGAAAGAAACCGAAGCCCAGGTCCAGGAAGCCATTAACAACGCCAGGAAACCCAACCGACCCATGGCGACAAAAGAAGTCGCAGCTCGAGCCGACGAGAAATTCGCTCAAACGCTGAACAAATCCCGCTCCTCCAAATCACAACGACCTCCACCTCCAAGCGTCCACGTCGCTGCAACGCCCAAACGCGGGAAACCGGCTTTCACCAACCAATTCATTCCAGCGAGCACGCACAGCTCCAATCCCTCCGTCATTCCGTCTTCGTCTCGACGCCCTAACATGGCCCCACGCGTTGATAGCACTCCCGCAGTGCCTCAAACATCACACCGAGAGACCGCCAACGTCCGCCGCGCAAGTGGTATCGAAGAAACGCCATCGCGAGACAACAGCAGCAAGTTTGCCATGCTCAGCCCTTCAGCTCTTCGCGCCACTCCCATCAAATTCTCCGACGCTCTCTGCGAATCTCCGACCGCACGCCGTGCCCCATCAAGTGTTGTCGCTGCCACGCCGATGAAAATGCCAGTGGGGCGGAAGGTCAATTTCGGGTTCACAGAGATGCCTAGTAAGCCCGCAACGAGCCGACCCTTGACGAATGAGACTGCCTCCATGAAGCAACCACCGCAGCCGCCGCCGCTGGTCGAAGCCACTCCCGTCAAGGGCTCTTCAAGAGGGCTGGTGTACGATGAGGATGACCGTTATGATGATCACGTCGGCGGCAAGTCGATTTTTGATGTCTGGAACGATGACGACGATTACGAACCACTTGCTTGAGGCGTATATGGGAAATGAATAGGGATCGGATGGAAAAAGTCAGGATTTGCAAATACACACACGAGGGCGGCACATGGAATAGCAGGGCTATATTTCAAAAGACCAATGTGTGTTTTGGATAGTAAGATCTGATGCATTCATTCTTTTGTTTATGCAAAATAGGAAAATTCTAACTGTCGTCGACATGCTGGTACTGAGCAAAAAGCGAGAAAAAGCTCGCTGAACAGATACTGATCTCCCCAGTCTCGCGACTGTCCTGTGTTCGTTCTTCCCCCTCTTATCATATCATTCTGCCATGCCTGTGCCGAAAGCCACGGACGTATGCTCATCAAAATTCATCAAAAGAATCGTGCTTCTCTAAGGAGTCGGTGAAGGAGTAGGTGGGAAGACAATGCTCACATCCCACCCGCCATCCTCGAAATCCCATCCAGCGCCGACTGACCTGCTCCCAGTCCTCCCAAAACACCACCATCCTCACCGTCATCCTCACCAACACCGCCTCCAATGCCCCCACCAACACCAACCTGCATCCAATCCATGTCAAGCGCAAACCCACCACTTTCGCCTTGCAACATGCCGCCTCCGAACCCGCTCTCGTCGAAACCGCCCAGAGCGTCCAGGTTGATCATCGAGTCGAAATCGGGCTCGAAGTCCGCGAGGGTCGAGGACGGGTTGCCGGCGTTGCTGATAGTGGCATTGCTGATTGTGTTGCTGACCAGAATTGCGCCGTCGGCGAAGAAGGGATTGCTGTGGCTGTTTGTGGATGGGAATTTGGAGACGCCTTCCTCGTCGTCGTGGAGGGAAAATTTGACGTCTTCGGAGGCGGAGTCGTTCCAGGGTTGTTGCATGAAATTGTTGTTGTTGTTGTTGTTGTTGTTGTTGTTGTGGTGGCGGTGGTGGTGGTGGTGGTGGTGGTGGTCCGACTCGCCGTTACTTCCGCCTTCGCTGCTGCTTTTGAAGTTGTGCTCGGACGCACCGCTGCTCGTGTGGTGGTGGTGGCCTTCGGAGTCGGGTGGGGTGGAAGCGAGGAAGGTGCTGAGGCGGCGGGCGATGTCGTCGTCCGTAAGCGGGATGCCGTTCGGGGTGATGCCGCTGGGGATTTTGACAGATGATGTCGATACGCGGTCCTCGGGTGGAGGAGTGAGGTGGCCGGCACGGGCGGAAGAAAGGTGGGCGTGAGGGGGAGGATTTGTGAGTTTCATGCGGCGGCCGGCGTCCATGAGGCCTTGTGTGCTTGTGATGACGTTTCGAGGCTCTTTTACTTCGTTTGGTTTCTGCGGAAGGGTGATCTCTGCTTTGCGGATCGCGGCTTCGAGGAAGGCGGTGCTGTAGTCTGCCGCGGCGTAGATGTCGCGCAGGCGGGCCATGGTCTGCATGCATTGGCAGAAGCCTTGCAGACTGGTGCGGCGGGTGGTCTCGTCTGGAGCTTTGATGTCGAGCAGGTGGATGATGACGGCAGGGAGCAGGACTGTGATGCCAGTGGTCGGGAGGAGGCGTACGAGGTCGAGGTTGTAAAGTGTGTTGGCAATTGAAGTGATTTCGTTGGCGGCCAGACGGACCGCTTTTCTCGAAACGTCGATGACATCTGCTTTGGCGTCTTTGGGTGCCATACCACTTGAGGGTAGCACTTGAGGACGGTGGAGAGCGGAAAGAGTCGAGTAGTAGATCATGTGCAGCAAGGAGCGGTTGAGCACCATGTAGCCATCTCCCGACTCGACGTCGTTCCACATGGGTACCGCGTAGTGAGCCTCCTGAGGCAAGTTGTCCTTCCACTCTTGCAGTGCCTGATCGCAATCTTGCACTTCAGTGGTGCCAAACTCGGTGGTCTTGGGTCTTAGCGACATGGTTGATCGTGCGCTGCCTTCAGGTCCGTTGATCGGGTTAGTGCTCTGGAGAACAGAATATTGCACGGACAGTACATCGCTGATGCACATGCACAGCTTTGCCTTTTCGATGCACAGCACCGCCAATTGCCTCTGCTTTTCCACATCGCGGAGCAAACTACAATCAGACGGAATGCAGCAAGAGTCTTCGGGCAGAGCTGCAATCTCGAAATCGTCTACGGTCAGCATTGGCACGTCGAAGTCTCCCGACTTTATGCGGGTCGGCCGACGCATGCCAAGAGCGATGAGGCGATCGCGCATATACGTGGACCACCAGATCCTCTTCCACAGCTTCTGCCTCGCCGGTTCAATGGATGCCGACTTTTCAGGGTTGCGATGTAGGCCAATTGTCTGCGCCAACGACACCGCAATGCCCATCCAATGGTGGCTGTCTTTCTGATCGTCAGGCGTCTCATACCAGGATGTCATGATGAGCAGCGACTGGATGAGAGGAATGCGGTCTGCTTCGAGATCGAAATCGTACAACAGGCGGGGCTTCTTGAAGAAGTCTCGCCTTGCGTCTCGGCGAGATGTGTAACCTGCGTTCTCGAGGTGTCGCATGTCGACGGAGGCGACACCTGCAAACATGACGGATTGGAAGAGGAGAAGGCCAATCTGCTTGGAGCCGTCGTTGCAATCTATCGTTGCGATGAAATCGTGCAGGTCTAGCAGAGGCATGTACGGGTGGATTACCTCTGCGTAACAACGAATGAGCTCGTTGCGGAGCTCAATGTTGGGAATTGACAGTGCTCCCTTGTTTTGCAAGTATGTGATGTCGTCATTGCCAAATCGATCAGGTAGCGGCTTGATGTATGATGGGAGCATCGGAGGTGGTGTTGCTGTAGGTGAAACGAGGCTGTTGAGCATGGGCATATTCTCTGAAATCGATCCATTTCGTTGATGACCGAGACGCTGCAAGTTGTAGAGTATGCTAGGTGTACTGATTGAGTGTCTAGGCGTATTACTCGCGGCGAAGACGTCTTTCTTCAGATCTTGATCTGTACAGTATGAGCTTGAGAATCTCCGTCCCAGTGGTTGTTTTTGACTTACAAAGAGAATGTGGCACATGCTCACTTGACCGTCTCAAGGGCTCGTATGGGGGATGTGCGGACATGGGAACGTTTGCTGCGGGTTTGAGCGTGCTGCTCTTTGCAGTAGGCGAGGTCTCGTTGGTCGTCCATTTCCTACAGATTGTTAGAAAGTGCGTTGAGGGAAGGCGGATTGGATGTTGAACAACTTTTTACGCTTGCTTTCCGAAACGATGCATTCGACCTCGTCCAGTCTACAGTTTGTACAAGGTGCGCCGTGTTCGACTACATTGCAGCGAACTTTACGCGAGCGGCAGCACTGGCAAGCTTTGGAGGCTCTTCTCTTGACACTCTTGGGCGGTCGCATGCCATTTGGTTTGAGGCCGGCATCGGCGGCAGTGCGTTTTGCAGTGGAAGAGTGGACATGGATGGTGTCTGCGGGGGGCGACGACGACGAATCGGAGAGGTTGTAGTCCATTGGGTCCATTGTGTATGATGTATACCAGTCGTGTCCAGACCAGGTCGATTCGAATATGTTTTTAGACCGAACTCGTCAACGCAACCATTCCAGAATATCGGCAGGAGGAGGAAAAAGGAAATCAGAAAGTCAAGCAGGGCCAACGGATAGTATGAATGGCGGCGCAACATCGAAGACCGGGATCGCCTGAAGTGTATCCACCGGCCCACCTGGGGTCCCCACAAGGGCCATCCACCGGCGGACAAAAGTGCTATTCCCCCAGCATGGCTCGAGCACGAGTTATCTCCGCTTTTCGAAGCACTCGCCTTGAGGCTGCACCAAGGGTTGGAGGATGAGAGTGGAATGGCGCCCGCGCACGCCGCGGTCGACAAGGCGCCTGGCCACACGACGGTCTTCTCCACAAGCACTAGTCACCGTCGACCGTTGTGGTCAGCAGGCTCGTCGTGCTGCCGGATGTGCGTCCGAGTGTCGAGACTCGAGAGTGTATATGTCATGGTGTCTGAGACCAGTAATGACATGGCATGTTCCAGCGATTCGGAGCAAGATATCTGGTTCCAGATTCCCTCTCTGCCGTCGTGGCGTTGACTTCGCTCGATCGCCAAAGCAAGCATGCGAGGCATGGCATGGCATATGCGAGTCTTCAGACAGTCCAAACGATACGGCCATGACGGCGGCCTACCTGCACGAACTGACCAACGAAATCAGGGCTCGCTCCGCCTCTGTCCGCCAAGCTCCCTGGGCGCCGCAAACGAAGCGAGCACCGCGACCACCGAGTCTGCCACTCTGCGATAAAGACGCGTGCGGGCTCTCTCTTTTTCCCTCAGGTCCCTGCGCCATGACCTGCCTGCTGCGGAGAGTTCCCCCCACAAGTTACAGGCCGCAGGGAGGAGAAACAAAGCAGGCGTGCAGAGTTCAAGCAAAACGACGCACCGGCAGCTACTCACGGACAACTCCCTGCACGAGGCGCGTGGAGAAAATACGACACTTTGCCGTATGCGGTAGGCCGACAGGTTTCTTCTTCCACTTTGCAGAGGCAAAAGAGGCATTCGGCCTATGCCGCCGGTTGGCAGCGGTACGTGCTCCGACATCACTTCGTCACGCCCCGTATCATCGGCGGTGTAGTGTGCCGCAGTACCCGTGCCCATTATTTTGTCGTTTCCACATGTGAAGAGGGCAAGTTACGTAACGTGCTGCGAACCAAGTCCGACGTCAAACATGAGAATCGAGATTAGCGATTCAACGACCGCAGGGAAGCAGCCCGCCAGCAACAAATCACCCCTCTTCCTTTCTCCTACGACATATAGTTGATGACAAAAGATGCATGATATGAGGGTCCTCGTGGTATCCATAGTGGCACATTGGCAGCGGGGTAGTTACGCCACCAGCAGGCTAATGGTGTGTTCGAGGCTCCTTCGTGGGTATGGAGAAAACGGGGGCTGGGATGGCTGTGAGCTGAGGTGATTTGTTGTTGTTGTGCGTGTTTCATCATAGGCACATGTGCGTGCGTTTGAAGAGTCCACAACAAGCGGTTCTTCTCCGCTGTTGATTCGCAACTTCGCAACTCTTTCCGCCTGAGATGGCCTCTCTCGTAAGCATCGCTAACATCAGCATTACACGAATCCACTCCTCGGTGTTCTCTCTCTCTCTCTCTCTCGCCGAACAAACTACACGCCCTGCGACAAGACGACCCCACCAATAATACAAACACACGATAGTGCATATCCTAAGCGCCAAGACGCGTGGGTGTTGCAGGGATCGTGATCCTCATCCACACCCGTCAGACAGATCAAAGTCAGACTGTCTGTACGACCGTTCGCCCGGCAGAAGGGTACTCGCGCCATCTCTCACCAAGTCACCTTGTCCCTGCAAGTGCAGCCGCGTATCTGTTAATTCCCGCCAAAATCGTTATTTCCTACCATTCAACGCGCACGACTTATCTCTCCCATCGAGAATGCATCATCGAAGACGCGCGAGGCGTTCTTCAGCCTCTGGACGCGAGACTTCGGTAGCTTCTGGGGAGAAAGGATATTCCATTGATAGCTTTTCTTCAGGATGGAGTAGTGCTGGCGAAGGAAGAAGAGGCTTCGAGGTTTTTATCAGGCGTGCCACCATCATTGCTGACATCGAGATCTCGCACGCTTTTAGACTTGCGGTCGTCCCCTCGTGACTCGTGACTTTGCGACTGGGTGGAGCAGTTGAAGAGGAATCAAAACCGGTCCGGTGTCTTACGGAGCCGATTCGGGGGGCATGACGACTCGACAGAGTATGTCCTCGAAAATACATTTCACGGTGATTCCGAAATTTCTTACAGTGCGTCGTATTGCTGACGGTCGTTCAGCGCACTGAGCACTGAGCAGTCACCTCTAATATACTGCTGTATACGACGGGATCACCACGTTTCAGTTGATTGATACCCTCGAGCTGCGTTAGCGACAAATATATTTTGGTAAACCTATGCTTCAGCCACCAACCCAGCTTCTTTAGCTCAGTGGTAGAGCGTGGGATTGCAGCACATGCAAGACATCCTAAGGTCCCTGTTTCGATCACGGGAGGAAGCTGATTCTTTGCATTTTGCATCGACATGCATGACATTTTTTGGATCCTCTACGACACAGAAACTGTATCTTTTTTTTTCTTACGAAGTGAAGACTCTCTCTCTACACCTTTCAAACGACTATCAGCAAGTTCCTCAAACAACCAGCTGGACGGGACACGATCATATTCAGTCTGAATCTGTGGTTTTGGGGTAAGCAGGGTTAGTATTGTATACCGATCAGTCGACCAAACATTGTAATCATACTCTGTCTAGCATTCGCATGCATTTGTGGAAGATATGTCATGTTGTACGTGCTACGTGAGATATGACTGCGTTTAATATGGGCCTGATTGGAGCCGATTGATCGAAATATGGTGCAGGCAAGTCAACTCAGCTTCCAAGTCGAACTTGTGAAGCGATGATGTAGGTTGCAACACGAACGACGACATTCACTACCAAATGATCCAAATGAAAACCAACCAGTGAGACGACTACAATCCAGCAATAGAAAGGATGGATGAGGTCAGACTATACCTCGACTCTAAAGGGTGGTTGACCGACAGTGCAACAATAATTGACTAATGTATCTGCAATACTTCCTGCCGTCTCAACCACTCTTAGTTCTCCAGAATAGCGAAACTCTTATTTAATCAATTGACCTACTGACCTAATGACGCATAATCAAGACCAAGTCCCCAAATGATGCCGCTACGTGAAGAAAGATCAGTCCTCATCTCGCATACCTAATGTCTTCAGGTGTCTGACAGCCGGGCAGCAAGGTGCGGTACAGAGTGTCAGATTTGGCAACGCGATTGATTGAAAAATTGGACGATTGCTCGAACAAGTAGTAATCTGTTTTCTATTTCATGGTCATTATCTGTCCAACGAATTCGTCCATCAATGTCTCGTCTCATACCTATTCTTCAACGAAACGAAGACGTGACGATGACATCTGTGATATGTGGCCGTGTAAACCAGCGTCGACAAAATCAATGATAGAGATCGCGACTTTTCCCTCTTACTCAAGTCGTCTTCTTCACGTGTCCATTCGCATCAGGCCGTTTCTTGACCACAACGGGCACGCTGAGTATGCGGGGCCAGACAAGGTCGAACTCGTCCTGTCGGCCGTTCAGGCAGTGGCGTAGCCAAATGCCCCAGACGATGTAGCAGTACTGTTGTCATCGAGTCAGTACGACGGTTCCCCATCAAACGAACATTCGTTTCAAAAACGGTTTGAAACGAGAACCAAACTTACAGCACCGAATCCAGTTCCAATATGCCACCAACCGTGGCCCTCCAACAGGACTCCCCAAGGAAGACCGATCTGATGTCTCCAGCTCCGCAAAACCGAGCAGTACTCATTGTCGAGATTCCACACGGCGAACCCGCCGAGGAAAGCCGTCAGCCCAGTACCGATCATCCACCACATCTGGCGCAGGATTTCGCGGTCGCGGTTGTCCTTGCGCTCTTGCTCCGCCTTGTCCGCTGGTGACAGACTCTTGCTCTCCAACTCCCTCTTCTCCTTGCGCTCGCGATAGTACGGACGAATGCTGACCTCCATGATGTACATAGATCGCAACAACACGATCGCGGTCAAAATGGCGTAAGCGTTCTGGTGGAAAGTCGGGTCTTGCAAGTAGTGGTAGTAAGCCGTGATGAAGATCGCCAAACCCGCCAGAGCGAAGCCCAGCAGCGTCCGGAAGGTCTGCTCGCGCTTGTGCTCGAAGGTAGCCCAAAACATCAGGCAGGTGGTGTAGATCATGGAGAGCTCGTCGACGAGCTGCATCGGGTACTTGAGGGTGGTGTGGAACAAAAAACTGCCGGAGCCGACGATGAGGTAGCCCACGAAGGTGAGCGTGAAGATGCGCTCATGGTTTTGTTGCAGGCAGTTGCTGATGCCGCGGTAGGCCAGGTAGATGAACAGGAGGTTGGTGAGGGCGTTTACGATCTCGGCGGAGTATCTGGTCGCGTAGTAGTTCTCCTCGCACCAGTCTAGGGTGGAGGTGATTGGCGCCCAGTAGCCATCGTTGCGCGCCGGCGGGTAGGGTATGCTCGGGAGTACGAAGGTCATGTTGTGGAAAGGATGGATGTACTGTGCTGTACCAGGTGAAAAGGTACGGTCCGGTACAAATCGGGCGCAGGACGACGAAGAGCGAGCGCCTTGACTACTGGATTTAAACAATTCTTGCGACGACGGTAGGCGCTAGGAAGATGTAGTTGGCAGAGGCGGTGCGTGCTTGCTGCTACTAAGTTAGCCCGCCGTCGTCTGCCGGTAGGATTGTGAAGCCCCAGGCATGCTGCTTTGTTGTAGCAGCGGTATTGAGTGTTTCAGTGAGGGTTGCTAGAGACGTGCAGTATGCAGAGAAAACATTCAGGATTCCCAGTCAGCAGGCCCTATCGGCGGTACACGTTGGCCATCTCGCTGTTTTGCTTTGTCTGCACATCACCTTGTCAGCTTTCCCGCAGCTCAACGTAAGGATACGTCACGCAACGCAGAGCCTCAAAAAAGGGACTGGACTAATGGAGAGGCTAGACTAGATCTAGAACAAACATGTGATCGAGGTGGAGGGGAACGAGAAAGTTGCCTGAGGTGTATACGAGCCTCGGAGGATCATCAATCGCATTGAAGCTACAGCAGTCCAAACAATTGAGCCATCCACAAACAAACCAGCAATCAACACACAAACAGTCCAACAAACAAAATGGCAATCCCCAACGAAAAACTCCAACAACTCCTCCAAGAAATCGAAAGCAAAGCCCAATTCTCCTCGCAACAACTCGTGCTGGTGCGCCAACAGCTGGCCTCGCAGACGCGCAAAAAGCGCATGCTCGAGCTCTCGACCGCCGAGATTGATGCGTTGCCTCAGGATACAAAGGTGTACAATGGCGTCGGGAAGATGTAAGTCATCTCTCGGAAAGCATTTGGGATTTGCGGATTCATTGACTGACTTTCTTTCCAACACAGGTTCGTAAACACAAGCACCGCAGACGTCAAAGCCGAACAGGCCAAGGATTCGCAGGCTGTTGTTAAGGAGATTGAGAACTTGAAGAAGAAGGAGAACTATTTGGAGCAAACTTTGAAGAACTCTCAGGACCACATGGATGCTATTTTCAAAAGGGGAGGTTGAAGATGTTGCACGGCGGCAGAGAGAGCTGTGTGCGCTGCCTTCCTGTAAATGATTGCTCGCGGACTGCAAAAATGGGGGACGGAAGGACTATCTTGAGATCGTACTCGAAGTCGTGTATAGCGCGGCAGGGAAGGTGAATCGGGTCAGAATGAAAGAGATACGGCTGTCCGATGAGGATGACCTGCGGTCTGCAAAGCCTGCTTGCGAGGCAGCAGCGGACGAATATTGCCATGATGAGATGAGCTGGAGGAAACTCTAGACATCTCGGCGCACGGCGAGTGCAGAGACCTGAGGTTAGGATGCCTCACACCTACAATAACGTGGAATGAAGAATACGACACGAACAAGAGCCCAAAAGACTAGGCATGAAGAACTTCCGCAAGCCACAGAAGACTGATTTGATACTGAAAGCGGACCTGCGCGTCCAGAATCCCAAAGGTGCACGTTGCTGATGTTACTGGTTACAATCTAGGCAATTCATATTGGTATCGACTCAGTCACGTCTCGACGAAAAGAATCAACACAAATCAACACCGCAACTCCACCCACTCATCCCAAGTATGCCAATTCCCCCTGACACCCTCCGGCATAGTAAAGAACGTCACCTTATGTCCACTCGGATTCAACCCAGGTCCAGAGTCAATATGGCAATTAGCGACCCTTGAACCCTCCGCAGGCAAGACACTGCCATCCAGAGTCGGTAGACCTTTCTCCTCGATCTGCATCACGCGCTCAGCGATGGCGGCTGCCTTGACGCTGTCCCACAAACCCTCTCGACGGACCGTGTGGCGGAGGACGGCGATGGCGCGGCGCCGGATGCTTGGGTCGCGGCATTTGATGGCCACGAGGTAGAGAGGGGAGACAATTTCCATGTCGAAGAGGAAGGTCGAGGCTGGCAGGGCTGGTTTTGATGTCGTTATTGTAGTCTGGTGGTGGTCTGGTATTCGCAGGCTTTCTGCCAGGCGTACAGCTTGTTCGTACAGGGGGATGTCGGCGTCTGCGGCGCTTTCTTCTGGGACGAGAGCGCGGTTTAGCCAGGTCAGGGTGACGATTCGTTGGATCTCAAGAATTGTTGCGGCTTCTGTGAGGTGAGTTGAGGGTGGAGCGGTGGCGAGGAAGTCGTCGAGCAACTGTCTCCATATGGAGAGGCAACTGACCACCTCGTTGTGCTGGACAATGTCATCCAGTGTAATCTCGTTGCAGTAACGCCTGAACTTGGTATGGTGGATCAGGCGGATGCTGATGTTCATGAGATGCACAATGCTATCTCGCGCCTCCACGATCGAGTGAAAGGCATCCGACAGGGTTTCGGAGGGCTCGAGGCCGTACTCGTATTCGGGTCGTTGACCGTACAGCTGACAGAGGAGTTCCAGTCTGTTGAAGAAGGGCATCAGTCTCTCGCGTATGCCTGCCATCTTTGAAGCTCGACTGTTGGGGCCTCCCTTCCCAGCGGCAGCGAGAGCAATAGACATTCCGCCTCGAAAGTGTTTGAGAGCTGGCGCGTAGTCTCCTCGGAGGCATTCCACGCATACAAAAAGAATGCAGACAAGAAGGCAAGTGTCGATGGAGTTTGACGATGGAGAGTTCATAGCATTCGAGAGATGGGCAATGGCTTTGTTGTACTGCGAAAGGGCGAAAGGATTGTTGTGCTGCTCCTGCTCCTGCTGGCAGTGAAAAATTGCTCCGGTCTCTTGCGGGTGATCAACCACGATCGAGCTGGTGAAGATCACGTCTCGTAGGTACGTGTCCCGTCGCTCGTTCAAGGTGCCGACTGCAACCAAGGCATGTCTTACGGCAGGCTCGCTTTGCGATACTGCTAACACCAGGCGACTCCACTGGTGATGGAAGGTCCCGTCAGCATGGTCTCCAAGAAACCACACACGCCCATATCACTTACGAAGTCACCATCGAAATACGAGGAGACACCAGGCGCCGTATGGCAGCGAAAGTAGTCAATGGCACGTCTCTCAGCGGAATCACCCTGCTCCCAATTGATGACTTTTGCCAGAGCAAGCTCTTGAACATTCGCTCTCAATTTTGGAGCAGCTTTCTTCGGTTTGGGAGCAACGTAGCCATCGCACTTCCTGCCAGTGCTCGTGCATCGTTCGCATTCCGGTTTCGCCTCATCGCACTTCACACGGCGAATCCTAGCGCTGTCAGAATCCAGGTACTTCCACGAACGCGACTATTAAATGTACTAGTGTTCGTACTTGCAAGTAACGCAGCCAGTCTTAACTTTCGGCTTGCCAAGACGATTGTGTCTGATCGGCAGACTCGAAGACTCGCCGCTATCTGTATTTGTAGGCGAAGGCGATTTACCTTGCGGTTGTGATTGTCTAGGCAGAGGCGAAATCTGGACTTTCCCTGCAGGTACTGTGATGGTAGAGGTGGAGGTGGAAGAGTTGGGTTGGGCCATTGGAGGGTAGCGGTTTAGTACCAGCCTAATGGTGTCCAAGAATTCAGGCAGTAGGCAATGAGGAGAGGCCGGGTTGAACAAAAAATTCTATAGTCGGTCATCATCGTTGTACATGCACTTACACAGCTGCCTGGACGGCTGAACTGTCAATCTAAACGTGTCGTAAGACGCTGGGCTGAGCGGAAGGATGAAGGATTCCAACGTCTTGGCGATTGACGGTGTTCAGCACCACAGTGTTATCGTTTTGTTGCATCTCTGATGTGAACTCTTAAGAGCATCCCGAATATGACAGTGGACTTGAGATGGTGATAATGGAGAAGGGAAGTGGTTGTGGTGACGAGTGTACGAGGACGAGGAGGCTGGAAGTGAAACGGGCGCCTAGCGTCACGCGCTAAGCGACCCCACTTCATCGACAATAAGAAGCCAACTGCCGCTGAAACTCGATCAATAGACAACAATAGCAAAACCGAGCACGACGACTCGCACCACCGCCAGCCACCATGTGATTGGCTCTCACACTCTTATTGTAGGTCGAGTTGGGTATGAGTAGCACAGTCTAACACACTCTGGCTCACCAGGCTCAGGCGATCCTGTGCCCAAGGCTCGCATGCTATTGTCGGGCCTTGCGATTGTCGCCCATGTGATTGTCGATAGCGCTGCCTTCTTATTTTCATGCCCAGTCATGATTATATATACTCCTTTTTGCCCTTTGAACATTCACCACTACCATCAACTATATTCACCATCATCACCATCATCTTCAGTCTTACGCCAAACACATTAACCAAGCCCTCTTAGCACATCTCCCACACATCCTCTCTTGAGACACCGCCTTGCGAGGCTGCCTGTTCTGTCATATCTGGAAGGCACGACCTAACGACCACCCGCACCTTCCAACTTAATAACCGATAGTCGTCCCGACGACTTCGCCGCACAATCTTCTTTCCATCAAATGGACACCATCACTCATCTCACAAACAAAATAATGGCCGAACGCGCACACCAACCCGTCATCCACCAAGCAATTGACATCGCACCTCCACCACCCTACACCGAAAGCTCGGACACAGACGACGACTCGGACGACGACGACGAAGAAGAGCCCATGAAGCTCGTCATCAACGCCAACCACACAGTTCACGGCAGCAACAACCTGGTCCCGACCTCTCCTTCAACTCTCGCCGACGCTACCAAATTCAGCGCCATTCTCCTGAGTGCCGTCACGCAACTAAACAACGCAGTGGCCGCAGCAAACGCACAGACCGGCCAACTGCACTGCCTACGCGTCGACCTAACCATCAACTGCGGAATCGCCGTCGTTGGAGACCGAAACGTCATCGGCAACATCGGCCTCAAACCCAAAGCGCCGACACTGACACCTAATGGCTTCACGCCTCCTGCTGCCAACAATGACACAGTGATGGGAGCGGAGAGTGCTGTGGCGGGTGCAAAGAGGAAAGCCAGTGATGATGGTGAAAATGTAAGCTTGATTGCCTGCCTACTCCCCAACCGTCACACCTTGCTGACAGAACCCAAACAGGACACCGCTTCTGACGCACCACAAACAAAGCGTCTCGCCACTGGATGAACTTCCGTCCGGCGGTGAACAATCGCAGACACGTCTGTGGCAGTCATGTTCCTCTCACAAGTTGTGAGACGCGATGACTACATGTACCAGCCGTCCTTCTCATTCCCTCTCTGTGGAGATTATATGTACACTTCGATACGAAAGTAATGGCGGATGCGTATCTTCTGGAACATTTATTACGAGCGAGCGTGTGAGCGTGCAGATTGTTCTGTGTTTTATCATGATGAACGACTTCTTTTCTATGAGAATACTTTCGAGTCCTATGTATCATCTGGTAACAGTTCGACCACTCACAGTGTATCTCACTGGTACCATCAGTCTCAAGTTTTACCAAAGTCGCCGATACCACCACACACGAAGCGCTGATCCAGTGAGATCTCCGTAAAACATATGGCATTTCTCACTGGCACAGGAGTTTTTGCAACGTGCCAAAGTCGCTGGTACTACCACATGGAAAGGCTCAATCCAGTGAGTTACCGATAATGAAGGTGCTGTATCTCACTGGGATTCGTATGCTTGTTTTGTACCAGAGCAGCTGGTACCACCTCATAGCAGGAATTCGTCCAGTGAGATGTAGAATGATTTGTAGATTGTTAAGATCTCGCTGGTCGAGGGCGAATGCTCATATACTGAGACTGCTGATATCACCGAGCGAGAGTGCTTCATCAGGTACCTACAGTGAGATACAAGAATCAATCATTCACCAGTATCTGGATCTCCATTGGTTTTAGGATGATTTCGATATTCGGACAATAGCAGCAATTTTTATCAGTCGATCGATAGTAGTACCTACACCGGCACACATCTCTTCCATACGCCATCGCTAAGATAAAAAAAAAGGGGAAGAAGAAGAAATAACATCTAATTCTACAAGCCACACAGCCGAGTGATCCGTGATCCGTCTAGAGCCTAACAAAAACACAGAAACCAATTCCCATTCCTCACCTAAATCGAACCTGCTCTAGCCAGCCACGAACGCTCTCTGAGAAACAGACCATACCTACTAATACATCATCTGCCCCGGCTGCGGCGTCCCCGGCCCAGGTCCCGGACTCTGACTCTGCCCAGCACTGCCACCGCCGCCACTGCCATCAGCCATCTGCATCTTCGCCCTCTGCAGGCTCTGCCTCTGACCGTAGCCCGTGCTCATATAGCTACCGACCCCCGACGCCCCAGGGTAGTTCCCACCCGAACCGCCTTGTCCTTCGGCCGCGAGGCGGCGTTCGCGATACTTGCGGCCGTTGATGATATTCTGCAGACGCTTGCGCTCGCGAGGCTCGGTGATCTTGGTCCAGTCCAGATCCTCGCCGGGCTCGGCGTAGTTTGTGATGTCGGCCATGGTGGAGGCGGAGATTTGGCCTTGGCCGCCGGCGCTGGCGCCTGTGTAGAGGTGCGAGGAGGGGTTGATTTCCTGTTGGCGCGGGGTTTGAAGGTGGTGTTGAGGTTGGTGGTATTGTTGTTGATTGTGCTGTTGCTGCTGTTGGTGCATGGGTTGCGAGGGAGTTTGGTGGTGCTGCTGCGGAGAAGCGGCGGCAGGGAAGGATGCGATGTCGGATTGAAGGTGGGTGAGTTGGCGCGGTTGGGGTGGCGGAGGTTGGTAGACGGGGTTTGCTTCGCTGGTGGTGGGTTAGGACGCGAGTGTTGTGATTTATGTTTGGGTTGAAGGGGTGTATTTACCGAGAGCCTTGGTTCTTTTCGTTCTGGAAAAGAAGGAAGTTCCATGGTGGGAGACGCTTGTCGCGCTCGTATAGGTAGCCACAGTTCATGCAGAGCGACTGTGAGACTGTTAATGGATGTCCTCATTATAGGAGGGACCGGTTGAAAACATACCTTTTGCCCGTTTGGTCCATCCCTCACGCCCCATACCGCGGATCCCCAGACCTTGCAGTGTGAGCAGACCCAGTATTGCCTCTCGCCTTCTGTCAGCTGCAACGTGCTGCCGGCAAAACCTGATGTCTCTGGTGTATCGCGACCAACAGGCGACAAGCTTCTGAACCTGCGCTTCTTCTTTGACCGCTCTCCACGACCCATGCGTTCGTCTTCGCCACCGCCGTTGGCTTGCTGCGAACCAAGTCCGCCTGCAAAGTAGTCATTCATACCACTGCTGTGTGTTTGTAGAGGAGCGATGGTGGTTGTGAATCGCGCCGTCTCTCTCCTTTGTCTCCGAATCTGTCTTTCGCGGTCGCCTTCACGCTTCTCGATCTCTTCCTTGGAGAGGTACTCGATCTTAGGCTCCCAATCTGCACCCAAGCTGTCTTCGTCAAATCTCCATCCTGCGCCAACACCGAGTGCGGATTCCGCGGTACCATGGTATTCGCAAGCCTCGTTCTCAAGCTCACCCCAGCCATTTACACCACTGCCCACGACACCGGCCAAGCTACCACCGTTGTCAAGCATGTCTTTCTTCAATCGCAGACTGGCCTCGTAGATTGCATGGGCCATACCGGGTACCCACTCTCCGCTCAACCCGATATCCGCGCAAGTCTGTTTGGCGAAAATCTCTGCGAATCCTGGAGGGTGAAGAAGCGACCATTCGAATTTGTCAGTGTAGAGCTGGCTTTGCAGGTTGATCGAGATTGAAAGAATGCAGCGATGCGAGTCGGCCGGGTTCAAAATTGACGAGACGTTGGTATCGGCAGGCAGCGATTGAGCAGACACGGCAATGCCAGGTGTGGCAGTTCCATTGGGAGCTGGTGAAGCTGGATCAGACACTGGGAGATGGCCATTGACTTTGGGAGGTTGCAAGAAGCTCGCACTAGGAGTATCGGCTTGCAATGGCGTAGAAGACATCTCGCGCGAAACAGGGTTGTGTCCAGGAGTGGGAGCTGCCGTGGTCGGAGGTGCAGTCGGTGGCGCGTTAGGCTGGAAGAGCGGGTGTAGTGCTGTCGAAGAGTGCTCTTCCAGTTGTTGTCGAATTTGGTTGGAGATCTCAACGATCATGGCTTGCTTTCGCGATGTAGGAAAGTCGAGCTCCTCGACAAAGGTCCGCGCAAACTGATCGGGTGTGATCAAGGCTTCGTGGAGATTCCACAAGAAGCTGTCTTTCAACCGGTACTGCGGTGTAGGCTCTGGCTGCTTGTAGGCAGGCAAGTTCTCATCAATGCCAAAGTCGCGCGCATTGCTGGGCGTCGGCAATGCAGCCTCCGGGCGGAAAGGCGCAACGTCCAAGTCGATCCGTATGGGCACCAGCGTTGTAGGCAGTGCCGACTGCGTGTGCAATTGCTTCTCCGTCAGGTAACGCTTCGGCTTGCCCATCCATTCGCGCCATACGCCTTGCACCTCCACGGGCTCATAAATCTCCTTTCCAAGTTCTTTCTCCGGTGCCTTTTCTCCGTTCGCTTCGGGGTCGCGTCGCTGCTGCGCTGTACGCAAGCCCGTCTGTCGTCGCGGGTTATCGGAGTCCTCGATGCTATCGTCCGCGAAATCCTCGGAATAGTTAATGGCCGTGGTACCGCGTTTCGTCGTGCGCATGGGAGGGATGACATTTTGCGGCTGCACCGGCGCAAGAATGGAGTTGCCGTAGGTGCGAATGCGTGGCGCGTAGCTCGACACGAAGGCCTGGGGTGCGGTGACCCGGTTTGCGTTCATTGCCGGCATTGTCGGGTTGTGAATTGTTGGACGCGCCTTGGCTTGGTGTTGATGGTGCTCGGGGATCGCAAAGGTTCTCGAGGGGAGTTCAGGCAGAGGGTGGTTGCGACGCTACTAGGGCAGTATGGGTACCATCAGAGTCGCCTGATTTCTGAGAGTGTAACAGGCGGTACGAGGGTGAGATTGGTCCAGGCAGTGATGTAGTTGTGTTGATGTGTGAATGCGGGCTCGTTCTGGTGGACTGGCGCGCGTTGCGGAGGTCAAAAACAGCCAGCTCTTTGACGTTGCGGGAAGGGAAGGGACGAGGGCTGGCTGGCTGGCTTGAAGGCCGAGCGTTCCTTGAGAGCCTCCTCTCCCTTCATTTCATTTTGTTCTTTTCCATTCACACGTGCCATCATACATGAATGCCTTCACTTGGACCGATGCCATGCCGGTTCCGTGCTATGATCAACAATGTATCAGCTGCATCACGTGGAGACCTACCCACTGCTGATAAAAGGCCATCAAAGACGGTCGGCTCGACATGCTACTACCAGACGTACCGAGAGCCTCCCCGATTGGACTTGGACCTCCATGGATACCAGATGTGCATCAAGGCCAGACTTGGACTGCAAGAAAGACTCGGCCGCAGGTTCCAGCTCACGTGCGAGTATCTCAGTCAGTATAGGCGCCTGGTGGAGCTCTACTTCCACACGGCACAGTGGCGCTTACAGCACTCGGCGACTCGAAATAGTCCCCAATGCTGTTTCGTCCACTTACCGTGCCGCAGGTACCGCTACCAACATATATTTCTATCAGTATGAGACATAGCGTAGTGCTGTGCCGCAATGCTGCAGTTGACTGTAGGTAGGTCAAAACATGTCGCAATCCCCAAGACGATGAAGGTGAGGTTTAGTTCCATTACACGAAGCCAACTGGAGGAGCTGCTTGTCCGAGTCTATCATGCCTTTCCCAAGTAACAAACGCCTACCACCATCGCCCGTCGACGCCGCTGCACCCAACCAGCACTATGTTGTCTTCCCTATTGATGAGGAGATACGATACCAGCCTACCGCTCGACCAGAGCTGCTCAATCACGGCAGCTCGGACACTCTACAAACTGGCAACGACAAAGCTAGCACTTTGATCTCAGAAAACGCGTCGGCCTCCGCAAAATGGCAACCACCCACGATCTCGAAGACCAAGAACGGAAGCCACTGGTGGCCTTGGGAATGGCTCTGTGAGCTGCTCGCCGTTGGATCACTTGGTGCAATGTGCTTTGCTCTGTGGTACTTCCAGGACAGACCTCAAGCCGACTGGCAGCAGTCATACTTTACCCTCAACGGTCTGGTAGCTCTACTTGCGACTTTGACGAAAACGGGCCTTATCATCCCGGTTTCTGCGGCCATTGGGCAACGGAAATGGCTTCGGTTCCTGCCCAACAAAAAGGGCAATGTCCGCGCTCGCCGCATTGGCGACTTTGAGTCGTTCGACGAAGCATCACGAGGGTCGCTTGGCAGCGCGAAGCTCATAATATCGTTGAATGCATGGTACGACGCCCAATTTACGTTCAATTTTCATTCGCTAATATTGGAATAGGGATGTCGTCTGCTTAGGAGCGTTCATCACGATCGTCTCTGTCTTCTTCAATGCCATTACGCAGAACGTTCTCAGCACTTATCAGGTCATTCAAGACGGGGAAAGTTTTGATCTGCGCGCTGGCAACGTTCCCCGAAGCATATATTACAACAGGACTTCCCAGCCAAGGGACTCACCAGAGCTGACTTTCAGTAAGTCGAAGTTTGCACAGCACGGCATTTCTCAGTTGACTGACGCTCTGCAGGCCAATATGCTGCCGATATAGATTCACTGGCCTCCATCTATAACGGGATTATATCGGAGACCATTGACGATGTCCCCATCTCTTGTGCGACTGGAAACTGCACTTGGCCAATCATCCCCACCCTCGGAATGTGTGGTGCCTGTATGGATATGCGGCATCTACTTGAGTACGACTGTTCTGGATCGGAAGACTCGGACTCATGCTGGTTCCTGATTCCGGGTGGCATGAACCTTACAAAACCTCGGTCCACGCCAAACAACGGATTCACGCCCTTATTTGTTGCTGGCGTCGGCAGCGACTATATTTTCAACCAGTCGGATATCGTCGGCGAACATAAAGACGGCTTCCATGAGAAAATGTCGTTCAATTTCATCGGCCAGTCGTACAGCAAGTTCATCGGAGCGAATGAAGGTTCATGGCCGCCGCAAAACAGAACAATCTTCAGCCGCGAGAACGTCCTCGCATACGAGTGTGGACTATGGAACTGCCTCCAAGCCAGATCGGTCAACGCGTCTAATGGTGTTGTCCACGACACCATGGTAGACTCGCGCATTCAACAATTGATCACTCAGCCCAATCCCGGATGGCAGCCGCCAGAAGTATGGGCCTTCACCGAGGAACCAAGCTTCAATTTTGATGGCTTTATACCGCAAAACGAGTTGCCATCAGGCTGGCAGGGTGGCCTGGATCAAGTGGAAGAAGTACTCAATCGCGCGCTGACCGGGTCGGTCACCATCAGCGGGACTGCCGATGTCACTTACACGACGGATGTGAACGCCTATGAACCCGGACCGCCGGGTGGTTACGTCGGAGCCAAAAATGACTTTGGTGCCGATTGCATACACGCCGCGTGGGTGTACGCGGATGACTTCGATAAATGGTGGGAAAGACTTGCGAAGAGCATGACCAACAACATCCGAATGAAGGGATCCCTGGTATCCGAGGAAACCGACAGATACAAAGGCATTGCTTGGACAGAAGTCACCTACACAAAGGTGAGATGGCTCTGGCTCATTTTCCCTGCCGCGCTGGTGCTGCTTTCAATAGTCTTTCTTGTGGCTACTATGGTCGCGAGCTGGCAGGGTGGATTGAGGCCCTGGAAGTCGTTCATTCTGCCCGTGCTATACACACGTCTTGAAGACGGGCTGCAGGAAGAATGGAGACAAGAATACGCCCAAGGCACCAGTCTATTGTCCGAAGTGAAGGGTCGTTGGGTCGGGCTGGACAAGAGCGATGATGCATGGGTGTTCAGACATGTTGCGAAAGATTGCGAGAAGGTACGGGATGTTCGATTTGCGGGTGACACATCAGTGGATGGCTGAAGAGTCTCGGGAGCGGCTTTGAGATGGAAGAGAGGGATCACTGCAGGCAATGTTAAGTTGGAATACACGTGTAAGTTTCCATCCCTTTTGAGCCTCCTGGCATCATGCACCTCTCATCACGTGTTTGTGCAGCCCAGCGCGTAGCGAGTTTCAGGCTTTCGCCTATTCGCGTTTGCTAGCCCAATCAACGCCAACAGCCTTCACCACTCTGCGCACCCGCACTGGCCATTCACTGACTTCAACAAAGACATTCGCTGCACACATGCAATATCAAAACGTCTCCCAACTCCTGCAGTCCGCACCAGCAGACTGTGACGGCCAATAAGTCACCTTTCACTCGTTTTCACAAGCTTGATCCCTGATCACAACGCATATGATCAGACCGCTGTTGTGCGAGACAATGGCGTTGGCGCGCTTTGACAATGGTGACTGTAACGAAGGTGACACAAAGCCATTGTTCCGTTTGTCAATGGCTTTGACGTCGTCACTGCGAATGCTGTTTAAATACCGGCCTTCACTTCCTCCCTTTCCTTCTGTCGTGCAACCTCAACAACAACCACGCTCGACGCGCGGTTCCCACATTCCTTCATTCACTAACGGAAGTGGCTATTCACCTTCACACAACACCCGTCGCTCACTACAACTAGCTGGTCTAGTTCTCTAACACAGCCTCTTCCACATCCTCATCAGGAACAACCACCACAACCTCAGCACCGCAGGACATCACCCATCAAGATGCCTTCCACTCTCAAGACTTGCGCCATCCTTGCCCTTGGCCTTATCGGAGTCGCCAATGCGCACGTCAAGATGGCATCTCCAGTGCCCTTCAACGTCGCCAACCTCGACAACTCTCCACTCAAAGCCGATGGTAGCGACTTTCCCTGCAAGGCATCCACCTCATCCGCGTACACCATCTCGGCAATGAACGAGCTCCCAGTCGACAAGCCCATCCTCCTCAGCCTCCTCGGCAGCGCAATTCACGGAGGAGGTACCTGCCAATTGTCCATCACCTTCGACGCGCAACCAACAAAGGAATCGGTGTTCAAGGTCATCCAGACCTTCGAGGGAAACTGCCCACCGACAAACGACGCCAAGCTCACCTTCGACATTCCGAAGGAGTTCCCCAACGCTGAGAACGCAACCCTTGCCTGGACCTGGTTCAACTTCATGGGTAACCGCGAAATGTACATGAACTGTGCTCCGATCTCGGTCACGGGCGGTTCCGACAGCAAGGCCTACTACGATTCGCTCCCGGACATGTTTGTGGCGAATCTTGCCACCACGGAATGCGCTGTCTTGGAGGGAGGCGACGTTGAAGTGCCCAACGCTGGCGAATTCGTCCTCCAGGCTCCTTCTGCCAAACTCCTGAAGCCTGACGCTACGAAGTGCCCCGCCAAAGGGCAGGCCAACAACGCAAAGTCAGGCGCGGCAAACAATTTCGCCGCGTACACTGCGCCCTCCACAGACAACAACAAGGTCGTCCCTCTCGCGGGCGGAGCCGGTCACAGCGGAGCATCGCCATCAGTGCCAGCAGTTGGCGGCGGCGGCAACGACGGAATGTACACTCCACCAGCGGCCGTTCCCTCTCAGCCGTCACCGACCGCTGCGACACCCAACAACGGCCTCTACTCGCAACCAGCAGCCCCAGCGGTACCCTCATCTTCATCCTCCGCAGCAGTCTCCGCTCCAGCCCCGACTGCCAGCGCTCCAGTCCCTACTGCCAGTGCTCCAGCTCCTACCACCAGCACTCCCCCTGCAGCATACTCTACCTTCCAAACCTTCACGATCCCAGCCTCGAGCGCCACCACAAGCTCAGCAGCCGCATCCGCCTACCCGACCCTCTCCCCATCAATGGGTCAAGGGATCTCCGGACCCTCATCAGGAGGGTCCGCAGCCTCTCCAACAGGCTCCCCATCCTCATCCTCGTCCGCATCCAACGGAGCTGCAGGCAGCACCACATGCACCACCGAAGGCGCGGTTGTCTGCAACGGCACAGACCAGTTCGGCCTCTGCAATCACGGCAGCGTTGTGTGGCAGAAGGTCGCCTCTGGCACGACTTGCTCGAACGGCAGCATCCAAAAACGTTCCACTCAGGTCCACCGTCGCGCTCATGGCGCTTTCAAGTTGCGCGCTTCTTGAAGTGAGGTTCGCTGGCATCAGTGAAGGATCCTTGAGAGCTACATCTGCATCTTTCTTTTTTGGTTATTACGCATAGCGAAAGGCGTCCTTGAATTTCACTCAAGTGAAAGCATTTTGTTCTAGATCATAGCGTGTGTTTCTATTTTTCTTTTTTTTTAGCAGATAGCAAATGGTTCCGTTTTGCAAGCAAGTTTGAGTCCTTCTATATTTATAATGCCGTGACATTGGGCTTCAACATGATGTAAAGTGGATGTGATATGTACATGTAAGAACATATCAAGCCAACATGCGTACCGCATCCATCCAGCCATCCAGCCGTGGTCTGTCCGTCCTTCGATCCCATTCATTCATATCCGCAAAAGCAAATGAGGACAATGCATGCCTGCACGCGAGAGAAGATGCGAAAGCAAGATTGCGAGGGGACAAAGACAGACGTGAGAGGGATATAGACAAAGGATCCCGTTGTTCGGTAACAATGCATGCTGAAAATCCCAGGTAGGACGCTCCAAAGCGTAATGCTGTAATGATGAGATATAAACAACCTAGCCAAAAACCCGCAATCTAATTCCCAAACTCGCTCCCTATCTCCTCAGGATCCAGAGTCTCGACAAAAGCTCTCCGGATGAAAGTATGCCATGCCTCGTTCTTACGGCACTTCTTGTGCTTCTTGCCCTTCTTCTTCTTCTTCTTTTTCTTGTCGTCGTCGTGCTTCTTCTTTTGCACTTCGGCCTCGTCATCGTCACCTTCATCGTCCTCGTGATCTTCTTCCACATCCATTGATGTTCTTGAAAGAGACCTAGCTTTAGGTTCGCAAGCGCCGATCTCACGCGCCAGACCAAGCATGCTGCGGATTGTTAGGTCTGGGAGGTTGTAGACGCTGTCGTTTCGGGTGTCGTAATGGAGCTCGAATTTGAAGGGTTTGGGGTCGGGTTTGTGTGGCTCGTCGTCGTCATGTTCGTGCGGTTTCTTACCCTTGTGCTTGCCTTCGTTCCATCTGTTGGGTTCGAGCTCTTCTTCCTCCGAGTGTTCTGACGCGGTGAAGTCGTTGTTGAGGTGTGTCAGGTTGGCGAGGTACTGTTTGTAGCCGAGCAGGGTGAGCGACTGGGGCGAGTATGCTGGTCCTGGCGGTGCGGACTTCGATGGAGGGTTCGGGATTGTGAATTTCTGGTCCTTGTGCTTCTTGCGGAGGATGTCGACCAAGCCGTTGTCGAAGGCATCGCTGTCTTCTGCCCAAGCTTCGTCGCGTTCCATCTCCCTGTCGTAGTCTGCAGCGGACAATGGGTACTTTGGGCCGGACGAATGTGACGAATCTAGTCCAGAGACGTTGTACTCGTAGACTCTGACGACTGGCAACAAATTCGGGACGACACTTGCGCTCGCAAAAGAGACAGAGTATCGTTCCGCGAACTTGCCGCCAATGTCCTTCAGGTACTTCTTCTCTTTCTCCTTGCGCTTCTGCTTCTTGCTCTTGCCGTCTCCCTTGCCCTTTTCCTTGCCTTTGGTCATCCCATCGAGCAGCTCTTGAGTCTCCCACATTTGCCTCTGCTCGTCGCTGCTCTCCATCAACTCTTCCGCGGCCGCCCATCTCAGCGACTTTGGTGGCTTGGGAATTTCCGAAAACTGCTTCCGCAGGTCTGTGAAGTAGTTCGTCGAGACCTCTGCGTGCATTTCGTCGTCTGGGATTTCTCGCAGCGCACTCTCGATCTGTGAAATCTTCATGCGTCCACCACTAGTATCGTCGTTGATGTCGTGGAAGTCCTGGAGCATGAAATGGTCGTAATTCATGTGTCCCCACATGCCGGCGATCACAACATCGCGGTACTGCTGCATCCAGAGGGTGTACTTTTGCCAGCAGGTCTCATCCCATTGCGTCTTCGCGTCGGTGCGCGCCGGTGGAACGTGACCTATCATGATCGCTTTCATGCCTCGGTCGCGCACGAGTTGTAGTTGGATGCGCAGCCACTCCATCTGGCGGTACCCAGGTTCTGACTTGGCCGCGCAACCGTCCACGGCAGCATTCGACTGGAAGAAGTACATGGTGTTCAGACTGAAGACCGCCAGTTTGTTCGGGATGACATCGACGGAGAACCAGCCACCTTGTTCGAAGGAGTGCTTCTGGACTTCAGGGATGAACTGTCTCCAGACGTCGAGGAAAGTGCGAGTCCACCTGTTTGGGCCCTTGGTCATGATGTTGTGCGGCAGGATGTCGTTGTTGCCGATGTTGGGAACGATCGGTATGATGTAGTCGTTGTTTGGATCGCGGTCTTTCTCGTCGCCATTGCGTTTGCCAAAGACCTCGAACATCTTGTTGACCATGAACTGGTTGAGCTCGGTGACCTGAGCCGCCGTGCGTGGGTGGTCCTCGTCGTTGTCGTGACGCGCCGAGTCTCCCGTCCAGATGACAAAGTCGATCTCGTCCCTAAGCTCTTTCCCAACCCATTCTATCGTCTTGTTGATCAGCGCTATAGGGCTGTCGCAATCGCTGACCTCGGCGCCGTAGATGCCGGCTGGGCCTTCTCCATGGTGACAAGCAGCGTCTTCGGTTGTGGAAGAATACACTTTGTAGAAACGGTCGGGATGGAAGTCTGAGATTGATTAGCATGGGCTGATTGTAACAAACGGTTTGTCTCGTCTTCCTGCACGCACCCGTCATGTGTAAGAAGCGGCCATGCAGTGGGCGCTGTTTTGTTGATTGTGCCGCTGCACTGTGTTCCTCTCGTACGACATCCTCGACCAGCAGAGGCGCTTGATCTGTTGGAAGAGCCCAAGACCGCTGGACCAGACCAGAGGCACCCAGAAGGCAAGCTAAAAGATTCATTCTGGATGCGACCATCAGGGTGTTTTTCTGTCGCGTTCACTCAGGCGACCAGCATTCCGGTTATGGGAGGTCGAATATTGTCGCAGGTGAATGATAAAGAGAAGCAGGTAGCCAGCCAATGACTAGGTAGGACTTGTCGAGTGTGTAACAATTGTCGGTGGTTGGCGTGTGGAAATCTCCCTCTTGGGAAAACGAGACGGAAGGCGGACAAAAGACGTCAGCGGAGTTTTTAGCGTGTGGAGGTCCGGTTGATGGTATGTATGAATACAAGACTGTTTCCAAGGCAATGTCTGGATGAAGAAGGATGAAGAAGGATGTCGTGTGTTGATGTACTTGCAAGAAACATGTTCCCTTGACGGTGAGGTCTGAACACGCGACACTCATCGTCGCCGTCGACTGTGAGGCAGGCAGTCAGTGCATGCATCTGCAGGCCAATCACAAATGCAGCACATGCACGTTGTCCTGCTGCATGTAACATGTACGCCGCCATGCGTGACTCGATCATGCGCTACCTTGATGGCCATGTATGTACACCTGACTGTTGACGTGTTACAGATCAGCCCTCCAGTCTCACCGTCTATTAAACCTCAAGCGGGCTAAACGAGTCTTGCGCCGTACACGTGATTTATACCATCATGTCTGAGTACATGTGCAGTCAGGAGTTGAGCCATATACTATACTACATGCAAGCATCCCATGCGACCATCGAGCTCTCGTCAAGCTCTCACCAAGCTCTCACCAAGCTCTCACCAAGCTCTGTCCTCTCCCAAACTTTCACTCCACCTTCTCACGCATACCAACACCGCTCACAATCGCAAGGCGCGCTATCAGAAACGGCCAGGTAGTCAACGTGACCACCCACTCATCAACCGTCCATCCGCCCACCTGCACCCATACGCCCCATCCCCCGATAGCCTGCGCGCAAGAGTGTACGTACACCGCGTCCGACAAGAGCATGCCCATGCACAAAAGTCTCCAGACGCGGTAGTCGTCCACCAGACGGAGGACGATGCCTTCGGTGAAGGCAAAGTGCAGCCAGCCGCCGAGGAGTTCGGTGTAGATGAATTCGCTTGCGGGTTGGATGGTTGTCAAGGTGTGGCGTGTCATGGTGCTGGTGTACATCGTCGGGGCCAAGGCAAGTAAGAGGACGCCCCCAATGGCAAATAATGGCTCGACATTGAGCAGCAGGAAGCGGTAGATGGCTGGGACGCTGGCTGAAGCTGTCTGAATGCGTGTTGGCGGCATGTTGTGCGTGTATGTGAGTGTTGTGATGGTTCGTGGTCAAAGTTCTGCAATCTCTTCCGGCGAGCGAATGTTCTTGGGGTGGAAGACTTGGGAGATGCAAGATGATACCCAAGGACCTCTCAGAAGGAACGCAAGCTGCTTATGAGGAAGCGACAACCCCGCAGATCTGACCAAGAACCGCGATCATCATCGTCAGATTGTCAGCTCACGTAATTTCCTTCTTGTAAGAACTCTCAGCGGCAGCCTAGGGTTGAACCAAATCGAAGTTCCCAGATATTACCTTGAAAGATTCAAGATCCCACCGAGAAGTAGCCTGCTAAGTATACCACTCTCAGCGGCAGCGTAGAGTTGTACTGTCTCGCTTCATCAGGGAAAACGATTTGACCGCAGAGAAGACTCGACCAAAAGTCGTTATACCCACAGAATACTGATCGACATTTACAGAGCAGAACAATTGTCCCCAGCGCCAAGGACGACAATAATGTTGAAGCCTCAGTCCATCAGTCTACCGGTAGCCTCCCTCCCTCCTCACCACCAACCCGACCTCCGACAACACATAAGCCAAGGCATGTGGAGAGCCGGTTAGAAGCGCGTTGATCATCCACGAGAAGATTACCAAGAAAGGTTAGCCCTACGCAAACACTAAACAAACCTACGTCAGCGTCCGCAGAAAAATCACTCGCACAGAACACCGCAGGGACAAAGAGACATCGACGACCTCGATCTTATCTGCAACAACCTTTCGCGGAGAAATGACATTACGTGGCACAGGGCGTCCTCGAAAACTAGCCCACCAACACCCCGTGGGCAGCAGCACAATTGCGCCCGGATCTTCCGTAGAAGGACCTATCAGCCAAGAGCGCGTTAGGTAACAATTTTGCCTACGAGTGTGGACTTGTGGGCTGTCTCTCACCGTCCGAAGTTGAACAGCAGTCCAACGCTCCCGAACCATGCCCGTTTGGTGATGACGGGCGCGCAGACCAGTCCGCCAGCGCTTCAGAACTCACCATGTCATGCTCGTCAAAGCCGCCCTCAACCGAGCAATGCTGGAATGCTGCTCTTTTACAAGAAAAAACCGAATGAACATCGTCTCCGCCCCAGGAACGTCCCCATATTGCCTGATCCGTGACCTGGAGACGCCTTTTACTAGCTCGGTGTGACTGCGGACTCTTCTCTTTTCTCTCTTTTCCCCGGTTTGTTGAAGGTCGACCCTTCTTGCTGCAAGTCAGTCCGTCTGTCCGTCAAGTCAGTCCCTACAGCTACGACACCACAACGACAATGGAGATCAACCCGAAAGTGCGGAATGCCGCTGAGAACGGCGACCTGGAACAGACCGTCACTGGCGGCCCATCTCAACCCGGCGATGTCCAAGTCACCGACGACGTCTTTGGCGAGGTTGGAGCAGACGGTCCCAATTATCGCAATGTTGGTCTCACATTCAACCCGTTTTCCTTCATCAATGGCTGACGTTCGAGATAGGTCGGCTGGATCGCAGCCTCAGTGCTCATGTTGAAATCGCAAATCGGCATCGGAGTCCTTTCCATCCCGAGCGCTTTCGACGTCTTAGGGATGGTCCCGGGTGTCATCTTGCTACTGTTCATCGCAACCGTCGCAACTTGGTCTGGTCTGATCGTCGGACCTTTCAAGCTGCGCCATCCGCACGTGTATGGACTCGACGATGCTGGTTACATGATCGGTGGACCTATCGCTCGCGAGGTCATGGCTGCTGGATTCACTCTGTGTAAGTCGATCGTTCCTTCATCGCAATGCATTGGCGCTGACAACTTCTCGCAGACTGGATCTTCCTCTCCGGATCAGGCATGCTCGGCGTGTCCATTGGCTTGAACGCCCTTTCGACCCATGGAACATGCACTGCGGTCTTCGTGGCAATCGCCGCCATCATCGGCTTCATCTTCGCCAGCGTTCGAACCCTCGGCCGCCTGGGCTGGCTCGCTTGGGTCGGCTCAGGATGTGTGATCGTGTCCGTCTTCGTGCTCACAGTCGCCGCGGGTGTGCAAGACCGTCCTTCCGAGGCGCCCCAGACCGGACCTTGGGCGTCGGATTTCAAAATTGTCGGAAACCCTACATTCGAGCAGGCCATGGCCGCTGTCTCGTCCCTCGTCTTGTCTTATGCTGGTGTGCCGGCCTTCTTCGCAGTCGCGTCTGAGATGCAGGATTTCAGATTGTACAGTCGCTCTGTGATTACTTGCCAATCGGTTGCTACCATCACTTACACCGTCGTCGGCATCGTGGTCTACTACTACTGCGGAAGCTACGTAGCATCGCCAGCTCTTGGATCCGCCGGTGTGTTGATGAAGAAGGTGTGCTACGGTCTGATCCTGCCAGGACTGATCGTCTCGACGCTGTTGTACATTCACGTAAGTTGATCGCAACATACCTATCTCTTCGCAACTGAACCCCAACGCTAACACAAGCCAGTTAACCGCCAAGTACTTCATGGTCCGCATCCTACGCGGCTCCAAACATCTCGCCGCCAATACGTGGCAACACTGGACAACCTGGCTATGCTGCACAGGCGCCATCACCATCATCGCATACTGCATCGCCAGCGGAATCCCAGTGTTCCAGAGTCTGGTCTCACTTGTCGGAGCGCTATTCGGAACTTTCATGACTTTCCAGCCAATGGGCGCCATGTGGTTCTACGACAACTGGAACAAGGGCGATCGCGACTGGAAGTGGAAGTTCGGCGTCTTCTGGGCTTCTTTCGTGATCGTTGTGGGAACTTTCCTGATGATCGGAGGAACTTATGGTTCCGTGATGGGCATCATCGACTCTTACAGCGAGGAGGGCGGGTCCTCGGCTTGGTCGTGTGCTGATAACTCGAATTCCGTTTGAGCACTGGAAATCAGCTGGCTCATGGGGTGGAACTGGAGTGGAAGAATTTAACGACATGCCCGTGTTGAAGATTTACGACACCAAAAACAAGAATCTGCAGGTCAGATCATACAAAAGGAAAATAGAGAACAACACAACAGGCAATGCATACCTTGGCAAAAAGCCTGGCTATACACGCGTATACCTAAATGTTAAAAGATATAGATTACCATCCAGACCTTCCCTAATCTCACTCCCCCTAGTCATCGAAGCACGCATCGCCCGTAACTTACACGACATGGCATTTGGCATGGCGTGCATGGGCAATTGGACGGATGTGCTTCGCCACGATGACCCAAGCGGGCATGCGCGTTCTGCAGGCAACCTCCCTTCCCACCTCGCATCTCTTCTCCACCGGGCGCAACGCCAACGACAGGTGACAGCTCAGTACTCACAGACAACAACAACCACAACCGCAGTCGTCAGAGTCACGGCCACCAAGGGGCAGATTAACCACCACCTAAGAATCGCATCTGTGGCTTGCTGGCTTTTCCTCCTGAGAGGGGCACAGTGCCCACTTCTGGAGACAGACCGGACACACGGCTATGCGGCCTTCTCTAGGTTTCTTCCAGCAAATCAGCAACGCCTTCTTTTGTCTTTGGTACCTTGCAGTATTGCTGTGCCTTGGAAAAGAGACTCGCGCGGCTAGCACCGCGGCTGCAGGGGAAGACCAAGGCTTGGTGTACAGTAGTGAAAGTTAGAGTGGCGTTCTGGCTAGGGCTTACGTCTGTGATACGAAGATCGAATCACAGAAGAAATCCCTGCGCGGCTCGTCACCTTAACGCGGCAATAGTGCGACGGTTTACCCGCCGCACCGACCGTGTGGAAGGCTTGAGCATGGCCTCCCGCGACACGCTCACAGCTCGTGTCTGAAGAATCGTCGTGTAGGTCTAGCTTGATGCTATGCCGGCCGGCCCTGCCGTTACTACGTCGTGACTTAACGACTAGCCCTGCTTTTGAATATGTGCTCGCCAGAAATACACACGGGCATCGATGCCGAATCTGTGGGCTCTCCCTCTAGCCCTCTACCCACAACTCAATCTTGCCCAAGTCTCGTGTTTCCTCCAACATAAGTCCTTCTCTCTTCCCACCCTCAGTCATTCATTACTACTACCACCTCCCTCTCACTACCCCTCTCTCGAGTTTACTCGAACCCACAGTCTTTTCAGACCACTCTTTCGTCTTTTTTATTATCTTTTACTTCTAATAAATCAGCCGATATGCGTGCTCAAGAGTCCCTCGTTCTTTCCCTTCTTTCGACCGCTGCCGTGGCCCTCCCCTCCACCACCGGCAAGTCTTGCAAGGCCAACGCCCACAAGCAGGTCTCGCAGCAGCCCAGCAACGACCACATCGCCCAGTTGCGCGCCCAGGCCTCTTCTCTCCGCGCAGAGCTCTCCAGCGTCTATGCCGCCCCTTCGCAGGTCTGCAAGGCTCAGTCCACCGGCACCGTCCATGGCACCGTTCCCACCGCCGGCTTCACGGCCGCTTTCACTGCTGCCATGAGCTCTGGTGCTCCCACTGCCACCGCCCCGGCTGCTTACATGACCTACTTCTCCAAGATGGGCCCCGTCTCTCGCCTGACTCCCACTTCTGCTGCCTCTGAGGATGCCCCGGCCCCCTCTGGTTACGGCAACGGTATGGACAGCTACGGCAGCGCTTCTTCCGATGTTGCCTCTGGTGCTGCTTCGTCCGAGGCTCCTTTCCCTACCTACTCCTCCTACTCCAACGGCACCACCGTCAACCACGCCGCCACCGGAGCCATGAGCAGCTCTTCTTCCTCCGCCTTCTCTTCCGGAGCCAGCGGTGCCGTTTCCTCCAGCGCCAGCTCGACTGCCAGCTCTAGCTCTAGCTCCAGCATGATCGCCTCGCCCACCTACATCCCCAAGATGTCGGACTTCTCTGTCGAGGAGTTCAAGTCTGGTGCCGCCTTCAAGAAGGTCGCCGCCATTGCCGACGAGCGCATGAAGGCTCGCAAGCTTCAGGGTGATTGCACTTATGAGAACGCTGCCGTCCGCACTGAGTTCCGCGCCATGTCCAAGGAGATGCGCAAGCAGTTCACCGACTCGATCACTTGCCTCAAGAACATGCCCCCTACCCACGATGATCTTTCGGCCTACGGTGGTGCCAACGGAGGTGTGAAGTCCAGGTACGACGAATACGTCGCCACCCACATCGAGAACACCTTCAAGATTCACAACACCGCCGACTTCCTTGCCTGGCACAGGCACTTCAGCTTCAAGTTCGAGGCGGACTTGAAGAACAGCTGCGGCTACACTGGTACTCTTCCCTACTGGGACTGGACCATTGACGCCCAGGCCCCCGAGAAGAGCGAGATTTTCAACGGTGACGAATACTCGATGGGCGGCAACGGCGAGTACATTGCAGGCAGAGCCGATACCTACCTCGGTCTTCAAGACATCACCTTCCCTCCTGGCACTGGCGGTGGCTGCGTCTACAGCGGTCCCTTCAGCAACACCACCTTCTCCACCACCCTCGGACCCATCGATTCTCCCTACAACAACAACGTAGTCAACCAGTTCGATGCCAACCCTCGCTGCCTCGTTCGTGACCTTAACCCTTGGTTTAGCAAGGCCTATCTAGCCCCTGAGAAGCTCGCTGACCTCGTCATCGGCGAGGACTCCGTCCAATATTTCCAGGGCCTGATGCAGGGCTACGTCGGAGACAACAAGCTCGGCGTCCACGGTGGTGGTCACTGGGTCGGCGGTGGCCCCTCGCAGCTCGAGGACTTCCACTCTTCCCCCAACGACCCCGTCTTCTACATCCACCACGCCATGATCGACCGCGCCTGGGTCGTGTGGCAGTACATGGACCTCGAGAACCGCCAGAACCAGATCTACGGCACCAACTCCCTCCAGGGTGACGGCACCACCATGACCCTCGAGGACTCCCTGCCTTTCGGTCTCGTCGCCGAGGACCCTAAGTTCGGTGACTTGATGGACACCCTTGCCGGCCCTTACTGCTACCGTTACGAGTAAATGTCTCGGCGGTTAGCAAGCTAGTGGGATTGTGAATGATGTACGGACGCTTCTCTTGATAGAATCTCTCTTGTTGTCTGATCACCTTTCCTTGGGATCTTTTCTTTTATTTCGTTTTTCATATTTCATTTCTTTCGTCGACACCCATTTTCTTATTTCTCCATCCTGTTAGGTCAGATATAGCCTAGTCTTGTACATAGAGATTGATCAATCTCCAGAGATGTTACTTGTTACTCCATTGGAATTTGTTGCATCTTCAATTCGCCAGTGATGGGTCGGGTTGTTCGTATGCGTAAGAGCAAGAGAAGAATGGCTATAACCATGCAGTCGAGATGGCCTGTTTTGTACCTGCTATGTACCTATGTCCCTTGAGCACGTTTGAGAACCACGCGCGCACGATTGAGCAGGTTTCGTCGACAGGTATTAACGGCGTGGTCGATCTTTTACCTATGTACCTGCCTTCATCACCCGATCACCGCCCTCTCTCAGCGAAAACACGACAGCTCTTCTTACGGTAGTCGATGATACTACCACGTGCGGCCTGCCATGCCAGTGAGACAGCTGGTTCAAGAATTCGATCTCTCAGCGGTGAGCTCAAATGTTGGTTTGATCGAAAGCAGCTGGTATCACCGCTTATGACCGTAAAAGACCAGCGAGATATAGCAGTTGGTCCTCGAAGATTGTGATGGTATCTCGCTGGCACGAGGATGTTTTCGACATTGCGATACGATCACGATCGTGTAGGCACTGCGCATGCATCATCTCTCGTCTACTAGCGACATGTTACACGATATGCAGAATAATCATGAATACGACACGGTATTCTCGAAACGGAGCCCTCGCTTAATTGCATGCATGCATGCGATGCAGTGCCGTTTTGACAGCTCACCGCTCGGCTACTCATCTTCAAACACGAGGTTGGGAGACACGACGTTACACTAGCTGCTAATGAGTCCTGAGAAACGGTTCATCTGTATAGAAGAGAGACACCATGGACCTTGGTGGCAGTTGAGTGAAGAACGTGTCTCTCCCTGCCGACGGGAGTTTGCAGCATTTCAACGGCGTTGAACGGGGATTGTTGACAACCCTCAAAACAATGCGCTGCCATGATTGATCGGCACCGGGATGTTACACTGTGTTACACTCCACGGTCTCGCATACATCACAACCACGTTGTTCTCCGGAGCCGAATGTCGTGGGAGGACTTCCTCATCCGAGCTCTCCTACGTATATCCTTCCTTCGCCCTACCAACTACGTCCGTACATGAATCTCTGCCGTCTCGAGTTGAGAGCAGCTCGCTAATATCCTCAGGGCAAAAGCTAAGGACATGCGCTATTGTAAGTCCCCCACGGTCCGCGGATGATGTGCCAGTAGTTGGTGCCGTGCCAGGAGGCAGCCCTTCGTATCGGGAATCGGCTTCGCTTGCTTGCTTTTGCCAGAAGGCCATGCCATCAACAAGCGCGCGGTCCGTCTTCGTGTCTATGACTCTGTTGCCCGACGCGTGCTGTACTGTATCTCCCTTCCTTCCCACAGACTACTGACTGTCACTACTGCCACTACCGAAAGCCCTTTGGTCAATGCGAGCGTCCGTGATCAACGACAGGGCTGACCCCTGGCTTCTTCTAGATTCCAGTTCTTATCGTTCATCCTTACTCTTACTTGCTGCTTACAACGCCCGTATGCCCGTGCAAAGCATGGCAATGCCACGCAGCGTAGGTTCTGACACAGCCGCCCAACATTCGGCTATTATGCAGGTACGGGCAAGCCACTCAGGCACTGCAAAGGCAAAGCGAATTCGACGGAGGGCTGCATGCAGGAGCTCACCCCCTGAAAGGCTGAGACGGCACAATGATGCGGTTGCGGTTAGGTGGGCATAGGGAGGATGACAAACTATGACATGACAAAACTGATGACTACTTGTGTACTTTGCCAGATGTGGCGGACACGAGGCGTACAGTACCTAGCTAAGCGGAGGCGGGACATGTCCACTCAACGAAAGAAAGAGGATGCACATGTCCTGCAAAGGGGATGTGTGTGCTGTCTGGCTGGCTGGCTGGGCGGCTCGCATGGGAAAGTGGAGAGTGGATTCTTGTTCGTGTCGAGAGTTCGGAGTGGAGGAAAAGGCAAAAGCAAAAGCCAAGATTGGAAAAGCCAAAGCGGGACTTTTCTATTCGCCGGGCCATCGCGCTTCCATCACACACACAACTTCACAAACACGTCGAAATCATCACTGAGCAGCGAATACGACATCGACATCTCCGTCAGTACTTGCTAGCCCGGCTAACGCACTGCTGCTGCATCTGCTGCATCTCTCACATCTGGGCGAAGAAACGGGCGCCGTTTCTGTCTTGTCCTGAAGTCGACGTGTGTGTGCGCCGCGGCGGCGATCGCCGTTCTTGTTCGGTCCGTTCTTGGTTGACTCGCTCTTCATCACAAACGGGAAGGCTCGGGCGTTTCGACGCGTTTCCCTTGTCACGTGTGTGATGAGAGGACGGCTTTGGTGGTGAGAGAACACGAGAACACACGGCCGGTGATGGAAGATTCACATGAGAGATGAGAGGATGCTTATGGCTGACTACCTACTGAGATGCCTGTCTGGCCAGACCCAGAGACACGTGCTACCTACACTCCGCTCTCCACCCCTGGACAGGGTGTTGAAGATCTTGGTGGTTTGCTAGCAGCAGACCGATTTCTGGATTGACTACTGGGCAGATCATCGCGCTCGTCTAACCACCAGAGAGGAAAACGCGTGCTGAGGCCATATGCTCCAAGGACTGGCTAGTATCGCCCAAGAACTGCCAGGACGCGGACAACCATCCAGCCGACACCATCTCCTACGCTCGTGTATACTATTCTTCCTTCCACGGAAGCTCCACACGCTTCTGCATCAATCCCCGTTTGCCTTTGCCGCCTTCTGCAGGAACCCGCCGCCACGCGCGGGCCCGAAGAACCAACGCGGCCTAGTCCACCAACGCCCCATCCGGCCACGACATTGGCGCCGCCGCAAATAGCAAGATGGCGTGCGTAGGGCCTCACTAATAATCTCTCTAACCTTGACCTGGCGCTGGTGATACGAGGCGATCGCACCGCCATGCCTCGCCCAACCCAAGGCCCCGGACGAGGCGGCAGGCCGGGCCCAGTCAATCTCGTCTTCCATCGTCCACAAGTACTACCTCCAGCCTGCGCTCTCAACTCCCTTCTCTCTCTTCACGTCTTTCGCTCATCACCTAATTCTTTCTTGTTATTCCGAAGTGTGTTTGTTCCTACACTTCAGTCTTTACACTTAATTTTCTCTCTTTCGTCGTAGCACCGCCATCATGCGTGCCGACACCACACTCATTGCCTCTCTTCTGGCGGCTTCGGCCGCCGCCCAAGCCAACTACACTGGCGCATCCAACAACACCCAGATCGACAACTCCTACACCAACCAGAAGATCGTCGCTGACCTCGAGGCTGAGGTCGCCACTCTCAAGCACCAGATCGAGTCCGCCAAGGCCCAGACCTGCGAGTCGTCCCCCGTCACCGGTGGCACTGGCTCTTCGCCCGCTGGCTCCTCGCCTGCTGCCACCTCCTCCGCTCCCGCTTTCTACACTGGCGAGGAGGACAAGCCCGCTGGCAACACCAACACCGGCGCTGCTGGTTCTTCCCAGTCCGAGAAGCCTGCTGGCTACACCGGCCAGACCAACACTGGCTCTTCTTCCAGCGACGAGTCTTCCCCCGCTGCTGGCTCCGGCTCCGGCTCCAGCGTTGGCTCCAGCCCCGACTCCTACAACGGTGCCAACGGCGGCAAGGTCAACCAGGGCGGCGAGTACTACGCTCCCAACAAGCCTACCGACTCCAAATCGACCTCCACCACCACCATCATCGTTACTGCTGGCCACACCGAGACTGTCCACAAGACTGTCACCGCCACTCTCTCCTCGGCCTCTGCCACTGGCGACGTCGAGATTGTCACTGCCGTCGAGACCTACTGCGGTAAGGGCCCCATCCCCACCGCCGGCTCCGGCTCCGCCTCCAACGCTGCCGGCCACGCCTCTGCTGCTCTCTCCAGCGTGATCAGCGCTGGTGCTGGCAAGCCTTCCGGCTACGCTTCCGCCTCTGCTGCGCTCAGCAGCACCCACGGCTTCTTCGGCAACGGCACCATGCCCGCTGGCACTGGCGTTGGATCTCACCCCACCGCCTCTTCTGGTCTTCTCACCATGACCTCGTCCGCCAGCGTCCCCATGTCCACTGGCATCCAGGGCACTGGTGTCTCTTCCTCCGCTAAGCCCACCTCCACCGCTGAGGTCAAGATCTCCGACTGCGCCACCTTCTGCGAGAAGCTCACCACCTTCGAGGGATACGAGGTCACCCCCATGACCTGCAACCAGCTCGCCGCTGGTGTCACCGTCAACACACCCATTGGCCAGTCCGCCGTCAGCTGCGGTACCTCTTTCACCCCCACCGTCGACGTTTGCCAGGTCACCCTCAACGTCAAGACCAGCGGCACTGCTAACACCTACATGGAGGTCTGGCTCCCCAACGGCAACGCCACCGAGTGGAACGGCCGTTCCATGAACACTGACAACGGTGGTCTTAACGGCTGCGTTCACTACGTCGACATGGTCTACACCACCGGTCTCGGCTTCGCCTCCATCGGTGACAACGCTGGCCACAACGGCAGCTCCTTCGACGGCACCTGGACCCTGAACAACAACGAGGCCATCATTGACTGGGCCTACCGCGCCCGCCACGCCGCCGTCGAGGTTGGCAAGGAGACCATTGACCAGTTCTACAGCAAGCCTGCTGACTACTCTTACTACGTCGGCTGCTCCGCCGGTGGTGCCCAGGGTGTCCAGTCCGCTGAGAAGTACCCCAACGACTTCGACGGTATCATTGCTGGTGCCGCCGCCAACGACTTCAACCACCTCCAGGGGTGGTCTGCTCACTTCGCTCCTCTTACTGGCGCCGAGGGCAACGACACCTTCCTCTCTCTCGCTGACTGGACCATCGTCCAGACCTACGTTCTTGAGCAGTGCGACGAAGTCTTTGACGGTGTTGCTGACGGCATCCTTGAGGACCCCACTCAGTGCAAGTTCGATGCCTCCAAGATCCCCACCTGCGCTGGCGCGGACGATACCACTCAGTGCCTGTCCGCCACCCAGAAGCAGACTGTCGAGGATGTCTTCAAGCCCCTTCTCGATGCCTCTGGCAACTTGCTCTACCCTGCTCTCTTCCCCGGCGCCCAGGTCGATGCCTTCAAGCTCGGTCTGCTGAACGGCAAGCCCCAGGGTATTGCTCAGGACTGGTTCCGTGGTGCCGTCTTCAACGACTCTAGCTACGACATCTCCAAGATCAGCCTCGCCGACATTGCCCTCGCTCAGAGCCAGGACAACCTCCACGGAAACCCCTCTGCCTTCAGCGCCAAGCTCGGTGACTTCTCCGCTGCCGGCAAGAAGCTCATGATGTACCACGGTATGGCCGACCCCATGACCTCCGGTGGCAACTCCCAGCGTTACTACCTCAAGGTCGCCCAGGAGATGGGCATGTCCAACACTGAGATCGACAACTTCTACCGTCTGTTCCGTATCTCTGGTATGGCTCACTGCGGTGTTGGCGGTATCTCCGGTGCCGGTGCCTGGATGTTCGGTCAAAACGGCGCTGCCGCCGCTGCCACCAACAACATCGTCTCCAACCTTGTTGACTGGGTCGAGAACGACAACGCCCCTGAGACTCTCCTCGGCACCAAGTTCTGGTACGACACCCCCGCCAACGGCATCATGTTCGAGCGCGCTCACTGCCGCTTCCCCTACCGCACTACCTACAACGGCAACGGCGCCGACTCTACCAAGCCCGAGAACTGGTCTTGCAAGATGATCGACAACTGGACCGAGTGCAAGGGCGAGCTCTGCTAAGTGCAATTCGCACACGCAAAACAAAACCCCTCCCGCACGACTTGAATGCCACAAAAAAGCCCTAGCAGTTTAACAGTTCTGCTTGGGAGAAGAAGAGAAAAAGAATAAGAAAGAAGGAAACACAACAACAACCCTTTTTGGTCAACACGACTATCTCGTAGCATGTCTTTTCCTTACTGTCCATACATTTCGTTTCTCCTTATCTTGTGCATGTAAAATAGATCCTCTAGATACTTGTCTTTTGGGCAATTTTGGGCACACGAATTTTATCATATCTTTTATTTCCTTGTATACGACTTGATGCATACCTTGACCGTGCTGCCCCTTCTCACTCTTCTCATCCGGCCTATTCTCGCCGTTGCTTGGCCTTCCTGGCTCGGCTCAACCTTGCTTGGTATGTTCCAGCTCGATGCGCCGGCAAGTATTTCATTTCTCCTACAACAAATTCGTCCGTCTTCAACGACTGACTGAATCACTCGTCTCAAAGCTCAGGACTGGAGCCATCTTTCGACATCGCTTATGTACAGCACTTGGAAGGAAGGGCTACAAAGATTGGATCTGGATGTCCGTTTCGAATTCGTTTCGTTCATGATATCAATCTAAGCGCCCAATACCAGTCAGAAGCGCTGACTGGTCTCACGCATCGTAACAAGGCACTGGCCCATGCATGTGTGCCAATCTACCTCTACGTGGCCGTCACTCGTAATATGGAAAACGACCTGCCCATCTTTGGAAACTAATGTAAATGGATGTCTTCAGGCACCAATCCCATCCCAGACCTGCGCATAGATCAATTCCGACTGGGGAAACACAGCTTCATTCTCTCCACCTTCATCCTCCTCATCGACGAAGAATCTGATACCCAAATTCTCCTCCGCAGCGTACAAGCGTGTCGAAATCGCCGTCCGGCCGCCGTTGACGAAGACTTCCAGGACGGAGGAGTCGCGGAAGACGTGGATTGTGAGGGGTTCTGAGGTGTTATCGTCCGAAGTCGTGAAGAGGGTATGCGGTGCCAGTTCAGGGGCTGTGTTTATTAGGTTTGAGGATAGAGGTCCTGATGTTGATGTTGATGTGGATGTGGATGGGAACGAAGGCCGCGTAATCTTGAAGGTTTCGGTGCATGGGTTGAAGGACAGGGTTGTTTTGCGGGTGAAATCTGTGTCAGAGGTTTAATATCAATTAGCTTTTTTATCTTAGATTCGTTGCTGACAAGTGTAAAACTGTAGGAACCTACCTTGCGAGTGTACGAGTTGGATGCCGATGCTCTTGCAGCGCCTGGACACCTGGAAAGAGCAGTCTAGCTCCCACGCTGTCGTCTGCACGTCGTTTGCGGTGAAGGCCAGATCGTGCGAGTGCTCGCTTGGAAGGGGAGAGTTTGTTCGAGCTTGGTGGAACTGTGCTTTCTGGCGTAGCTTTTTCACGACCGATTGCACAGGCTCGCTGGCCAGTGTTCGCACGGTGTGGGTGCCATTGGAGTCTGCCTCGCATTCGATGGAGGTGATGTCTTTGAGGTTGGACTTGCACATCCCCACGACATCTCTGGTGGTTTGCAATCGTATCTCTCGTGGTAGAGACAGCAGGCCGCTCCAGCCTTGTTTGTGTCGGAGGTCGTCGCAGAGATCTTCCTCGGTGATCCAGCCCCAGACGATGTGCTTGGATGTTTTGGGGTCAAAGAAGGAGTTTGCGGCATAGAGACACCCGTGATCGAGATGGCCGCCGAATCCGTACTGCATTTGCACTGGGCTGGAAGTTGATGATGAAGGTGAGTCGTTGGTCTTGAGAGATCCTGACATCCATAGCTGGCCGCGAATGGGTCGGGATGGGCCTGATAAATCTTCGTTCTCGGTGCCGGTCCGACTGAGTTCACTTGGGAGGCAGCCTTCGGTGCCCATGACGAGGAAGTCTCGGGAGATTGAAGAATCGGTTTCGTCTTTGAGAGTTAGGAAGTTTGTCACCTCCCAGTTTCTTCCAAGATCGCCTGACCACTTGGAAGGCCGCATGTTGGGGGCGAAGTTCACTAATGGACCAACGTACTGCCACTTTGTGAGGTCGTTGGCATCGATTGAGTAGAGGAATGTCGTCGGCGTGACATCTCGAATACCGCCTGATATGATGCCGAAGAGGGTTTCTTCGGTGTCCAAACCCACAGTGGCAGCCATGGAAGGCCACGAGCTCACGAACGGATCCCGCCAGCCGGTCACGTCCAAGTCTTCAGGCTCGCTCGGTAAGACTGGATTTCCGGAGAACTTCTGCCAGGTCTTACCGTTGTCGAACGACTTTGCCATACTTAAGGACTCGCTTCCTCGGATGTGTGGTAGTGTGTGATGGATTGGCAGGGCACCGATGGATGTGTAGACGTATGTCAAGGAGTCGTCGCGGCTGAGTACTTTGCAGCCTGTGAACACGCCTTTGCCGTCGTAGGCTGTGTCAGGTGTGAGAGCTGGTTCGGTTTCGAGATTCCATGAGACTAGGTCTTTTGATGTGGCTGAACGCCAGGCGATGTCTCCCCAGTCTGCATTGGAGAGATCGAGGCTTGACTGATATGAGACGTGGTAGAGATCTGTCTTGGGATCATAGTATGGTGCACACGGGTCCTGGAAATGCATTAGTATGTGCCTATACGCGGTGACCCTGCAATATACTACTTACATTCATCCAACCTGAAGGGGCTTGGAGGTGATACGAAGGTCGCCAGCGTTCAAAAGCTGACACCGGCGCCGGCTTGATGTGAACTTCCTCTTCTGATGAGGGACGTGTGATGTTGGTGGACTGGGAAGATGTGCTGGGACTTCTTGACATGTCCATTGAAATTGCGTCGTCGCTCATGGTGGCTGGTCTAGACTGGTTGGGGCAACGCACGGAAATGCGAGTTGTGAGGATGGGGTTGATGATGGCGAGGGATGTATGGTGCTGGTGACGGAAGAATCGACGCACATGGCTTTCTTATTCTTCAACCGCCACCGCATGCCGCGATCTGGCCGAGTCTAAGAATCTAGTCACGCCGTGAAGATGCAAAGTCCACAATAACACCGATCCCCAACTGTCCGGGGAAGATCGCGTGGGTGTGCCCATGGGGTTTGACTTTTGGTCTTTTCTCAATGGGGATACTTTCTTCTTTCGTTCCAAAACACCGAGAAGTATCTTCCGACTCTGGCACACGACTTCGACTACTCCGCAAAGACCGTCCAGACCATCGACATGGATGCTGTATATCTACGGCGACCCGCCGCCATGGGGTCAGAACTCTGCAGCATCGACATCACACCTCTCAAGAACTATCAGCTTCTTCCATCGCCACCCTAGGACCATCTTGTCCTTGAAGCCTCGTGTTCATCACCATGGACTCCAACGCCACCAAGCAGTCGGTCGAGGTCGAGATGTCTTCAATCGACAAAAACCCCATTGTCCACCTTGAGACCACTGCTTCCCTCAACTCTCAAGTCAAGGAGGAAGTCCGCCAGGTCACAGACTTGACCGCGAAAGAGCAATACCGCAAGCTGTGGACTGCCATCAAGGCCGACAAGCGCTTTGTCTGGTGGACTCTCTATGTCATGCTTCTTGTCTTCTCTTGGGGCTACGATTCCGGTCTCTCTGGTGTTGCTATTGCCTTCCCCGAGTTCAGGGAGTACTACGGCAACTACTACGCCGATGGTAACCAGTGGGTCATCCCGGCCCTTTGGCAATCTCTGTGGAACGCAGCCTCGACCATCGGTCAGGTCTTCGGTGGTTACGCAGCTGGCCAATTTGCCGACGTGACTGGACGCAAGCCTCTGCTCTACCTTGCTGTGGCCCTCTCTCTGGCTTCATCATTCGCACTGGTCTTTGCCCCAAATCTCCCGGTCCTCTTCGTCTCCAAGCTTCTGCTTGGTCTCTCCGTCGGACTCTCCACTGCGATTCCTCCTCTCTACGTCACCGAGAACGCACCATCACACCTACGCAGTACTGCATCCTCTCTGACCAACATCATCATCGTCTTTGGCTTCTTCGCCTCTTCCATGACAGGCTTCGGCGCCTCCAAGATCCACGGCGAATGGTCCTTCAGACTAGCCTTCTGCATGACGTTCGCCATGCCCGTCCTCTTTCTAATCGGCATGCCCTTCTTCCCTGAGAGCCCGGTCTGGTTCATGAAGAAAGGTCGTGAGGCCGATGCCCGCAAGGCAGTCTTCAAATTATTTGGCGCTGATGCAGATGTTGAAGAGCGCATCAACATCCTCAAGACCGAGCTCCAGCAGGCCGCAGAAGAAGAGGCAAACGGCAAAAGCCAAACCAGCTGGTTAGCCATTTTCTCAAAGGAGAACCGCACTAGGACCTTTGTCTCCGTTCTTGGTCTACAAAGTCAGAACTTCAGCGGCGGATACTATGCTAACACTTATCAAACTTACGTGTTCGAGCTTATTGGCCAGAAGAACCCATTCGGCCTTACTGCCGTCTCCTCTAGTCTCCAGCTCCTGGCAAACTTCGTCGCCGTCCTGCTCGCCGACATTGTTCCTCGTCGCAAGGGACTGATTGGAGGCGGCACAGTCCTCATGTTCTGGTCCGTTATCATTGCCGGCACTTCCATGGCAGGCACCTCAAACACCGCCGCCAACACTGCCCTACTCGCGTTCATGATCACCTGGTCGATGCTCTACACCGGAACTGTCGGCTGCTACGGTTGGGCAGTTGCTCAGGAGACTGCATCGCAAGCGACTCGTCCGAAGACGATCTCTTTCACCTTGATCTGCCAGCAGCTCACTGCACTGATGCTGTCGTCGGTCTTCCCATACTTCATCAACCCTGATCAGATGAATTGGGGCGGCAAGGTGATGTTCCTCTTCGTGGGAGCTGAGCTCTTCATCATCACTGGTCTTTGGCTCTGTCAACCCGAGACTAAGAACAGAACTTACGCCGATATTGAGCTTTTGTATGCTGCCCGTGTCCCTCCTCGTCAATTCAAGAATTTCGCGGTCATCGATGGCCAGGTTGTCGAGAAGGAGCACAGGGATGGTTTCATGAGCCGCTTCTCAAGGAAGGCATGAGGAAAGGGGTATGACGGGTAGGTATTATCAGGCAAGGGGAAGTCAGGTGCATTGGCTTTGCGTAGTATCAGCCAGATTCCAATCAAACGACATTCACGTTACCTGGTTTCTTCTTGCTCCTCGGGTTCTCACTGGCCATTCTCGTACGATTAGGACGACAGGTCAGACATGACCTGCGGATTCCTTCAGTCCAATGAGAGGCGATTCAGAACTTGCGACAAGTCTCAGTGGAAACAATAGCTCTCGAGACAGCTGGGCCGTTTGGTGTTTGCTCTGGCTGCTGTTCACATGTTCCAAACCCAATGGAACACGCCAAACCACAGGACTCATAGAAGCCTGCTCTTCAACCTATGACGAATGAGGATTCTGCGTCCTCGGCGTCACCGTCGCCGCCACTCTCACTGCCTTCCTCACTGTCTTGTGCTTCTCCTCAACTTTGGTAGATTTCGAAAAGAAGGGCCGCCTGGTCAATCGTCTACCCCAACCCTAACCCTAAGATTCACACAGCGATATCCAACCTACTATTCGACGTGAACACCGAAGAGATGTGATTTATCCAAGTCCTTGAGTGTGTTTCTTTTGACAATCGAGGTCGATCGACGACAATTAGCCTTGTTAAGGCGCTTGAAAGCGGTTGGTCGAGCGTTGAAATATCGTTGAAGTCAAGCACATCTGCGAATCCTGAGACTGAGACACCAACGTGTCCGTCAAGAGTTACCAGTCACGGATCTTCCAAGCATACGTCAGACAAACCGGAGCTACTGAATACCAGTTTAGACCTTCAGATACATGTATCGTTTTGCATACACCCACGACAACCTTCGACTGCGGTGGAATATCCCGCCGTCCAACCCCAGGTGGAGAATGTGGAGACAGAGTTTCGGGGCCGCTTGTTCTCGGTGAAACTCACCCTTTCGAGCGATCCCGAATTCTCACCAACCTCCTCCTCCGCAACCCCTCCACGCCGAAAGATCTCTAACCGGCTGGGGAAAACAATGACTGTGGGGTCAAAAGCGAGGTGCGGCACGCAAGAGCAACGCCGAACATACGACTGTAGGAGTCAGCTCTGACCAGAAAGGCATGTATATGATGTGAGCGGTGGGAGCGCTGAAAGGTTGTATTCGGAACCCAGAATCATTCCTTCACTACTCACTACCATCCTGATTTACTACTCTCATCCAGCTACAGCCCCTACCACACACACATACGTCCACAAGTACATGTCTCCCCACGCGACCATGACCAACGTGCCAGAGAAGGCTTGGTGGAAGGAAGCTGTGGTCTATCAGATATACCCTGCAAGCTTCAAAGACAGCAACGGAGACGGTCTGGGGGATATCCCTGGCATTGTCAGCAAGATCCCATACATCAAGTCGTTGGGCGTCGACACAATCTGGCTCTCGCCGATCTTTGCATCACCTCAGCATGATATGGGCTACGACATCTCAGACTATCGCTCAATCCACGAACCATACGGCACAGTCGAAGACGTGCAAGCGCTCATCGATCAGTTGCACAGCAATGATATGCGGCTCCTAATGGACCTGGTGGTAAACCACACGAGCGACGAACATGCCTGGTTCAAAGAATCCCGAAGCTCAAAAGACAACGCCAAACGAGACTGGTACTTCTGGCGGGATCCCAAATACGACTCGAACGGCAACAGAAAAGAGCCCAATAACTGGAAGTCCGTCTTTGGCGGAAGCGCGTGGCATTTCGACGAGCGAACTGGCCAATACTACTTGGCTCTGTTCTTGCCATCTCAGCCGGACTTGAACTGGTCGAATGCTGAAATGCGTCAAGCCTCCTACGACGACATCCGATTTTGGCTGGACCGCGGAGTGGATGGCTTCCGCATTGACAGCATGAATCTCATGTCGAAACATCCTGATCTCCCAGACGGCAAGATCGTCGACGATGAACCATACCAATCAGGTGCCGAGTTCTTCGCGTCCGGCCCGAAGATGCATGACTACATCCGCGAGATGCGGGCGATCTTCGACGAGTACGACGCAATGACTGTGGGCGAGCTCGGATTCACCAAAGACGAGCAGTCTGTCAGCGAGTATGTTGCGAAGGATCGCCATGAGTTGAACATGGTCTTCACTGGCGACATCGTCGACATGGACTTTGGTCCCGATGGCAAATACAGTCGCAACGACTTCCACCCTCGAAAGATCAGGAACCTCACAAATATGTGGCAGAGAGTCATGCCCAAGGTTGACGGCTGGAACAGCGTATACCTCGACAACCACGACAGCGGCCGCTCCCTCAGCCGATACGCCTCCGATGCCCCCGAGCATCGCTCGACAGCAGCCAAGATGCTTGCGACGTATCTTCTCACGCTCAGTGGCACCCCCTTCATGCTAGCAGGTCAGGAGATCGGCATGGCGAACCTGGGCAAAGAGTACGGCACAGAATCGTACATTGATGTCGAAGGAAGGAACCACTACGACGCCGTCCTCAAGTCTAGAGGCGGTGACCACTCCAAGATGTCAGATGTGATGCGCGAGATCCAGCTCAAGTCTCGAGACCACGGAAGACTGCCGATGCAATGGGACGACTCGGCGAATGCAGGCTTCTCTCCCGAAGGCACGAAGCCTTGGATGTCCGTCAACGGCGACTACGTTGACTGGAACGTCGCAAGTCAAATCGACGCTCCTGACAGTGTGCTCGCGTACTGGCGCCAGATGCTGGCTTTGCGGAAGCAGTACACGGACTTGCTCACGTATGGCTCTTACAAGCCGCTGAGTGAGTTGGAGACGGGCGATATGGTGCTGGGATATGAGCGTGAGGGCTTCGAGACGGGCAAGAAGGCGGCTGTGTTGCTGAACTTCTCAGACAAAGAGCAGACGGTCCATGTAGAGTCGCCTAGGCGCGAAGAGTATGAGGTGTTAGTGTCGAACCAAGAGACGGGTATCGAGGCTGGGAAAGTGAGTCTTGTGCCGTTCGGAGCTGTTGTGCTTGTGAGTAAATAGACGTCGTTTCCGGGTCGGATATAATGAAATCTCTAGTTGTTTGTGAAACTCCATGTAAAGTCGTCTACGAGTCCCACAAAATTTCGCTGAACGAGCCGTTGATTGCCTTTTAATTGCCGATCGCCTCCTCGTGCAAACGGCGAGACTCTCGGTCGCGTGATGGTGGAGCGCCTCCTGGAGATATCCACCTCTCGAAATGGGGTTGTACCCTTAGCCTTTTGACTTGTCCTCAATTGTGCGCGCGGATGGCGGATGGCTGGACCCGGGGTCGTTCTTGGCTGACATACTTCACTCTTCACAAAATACCACTGAACTTCTCTTAACCATCTCACCTCCAAAAACATTGTCTATTGTATTTCATGGGTCGCGTCCATCCTGGAAAGATTTATGAACGACCGCGTTGAACACCACGTCTTCGCCGCGTCTCGCACTCTGGATCGGGCGTTCAACGGCGTTTCCATCTCGATTTGTGTCGGATAAACATTGACATCATGTTCATCACTCTGGACACCGCAGCTGGTGTGCCTCACGGCCGACAAAAGTCAACAGCCGATAGAGCCTGCGATCAATGCAAGTAGGTAAAACTCGCGACGTTGGCTAAAACAGCTTCGCTAAGGCAAGCTCTTCACTTCAAATAGACTACGCAAAGTCCGTTGCGACATGGCCAATCCATGCAAGACATGCACTGGAAGAGGCTCTAAGTGTACCTTCGACGAAGCTAGAAGGAAACGGGGACCTGTGCCTGGCCGTATTGCGAAGATCCAAAAGCAGCAGTCGAAGGCAATCCCTAAAGAGAGCGTACTGGACTTCAGAGATCCCGAACCCTCACCATTGTCCACTGGAACCATGGTGATGAGTTCCTCTAGCTTGCAAGATGGATCTGCACTGCACCGCATCAGTACTATCTCCTCGGACGGAGTCAACATGGCCGATTCGTACGATCCCCACGCATCTTCGTCTCTGGCTCTGTGGTCACAGGATCAAGACTCCGCACAATTCTTACATCATGGAGGTGGCGTTGGACAAGGTCTCGAGCTTGTCGCCAGCGTGTCGAATAGCTCTACGAATACCGAGAGCGTGTCTGCCCTGCCTCAACACATAGACACAGCCGACTTCTTACTGCCAAGTCTACCAATAGATTCGCCACCAGACGACTCATTCAACCTCTTCGCCACCCTCCCCGAACAAGATCTGCCACCAATGGTAGAACCAGTCGAGTTCTGGCCCAAGAGTATCAGCCAGGAGGCCCTACTACCCTGGATCGACGTGTACTTCAAACGCCTACACCCCACTGTGCCTGTGCTCAATCGCACAATGGTATACCAAGAAATGCTCTTGCGAACCCATCACCACGACCCACAATTCGGAGCCATGTTGCTAGGTCTGTGTGCCTTTGCAATGACGCAGCCTGTGCAAATACACGAAGTCGCGTCGACACCCTCAAGGTCTGTTCAGGCTAGAATGCTTCTTGAAGAGTCGATCAAGATGCGAATGACTGTCGATTTCGGAGAGAACCCTTCCGTTCATATGATCCTGACGAGCTTCTTCATCTTCGCTTGCCTGTTTGGGTATGGACTACACAAGGCCGCACATCATCGATTGAGAGAGGCTGTCGACCTTGCGAACTCGTTGAACATGCATTTGCCGCAGGCGTACGACAGCCTGGATCCGGACACAAGGGAGCAGTGGCTACGGACATATTTGGTGCTGTCCGTTACGGAGAGGTGAGCATTTGACGACATGTATGACCGGCAAGACAAGCTCTGACACCAACACAGGGCATATGCACTTCAGAAGCACCACTTTATTGGATTCCGCGGCAGTCCAGCCGTGAACGCATGTTTCATGCGCGCCTTTGGATCTTCAAGCTCTACAGCCATGGGCCAAGATCAGGCAGACACTATCGGCATGACTGGTCTACTTTACCTCATGGAAACATTCGACGCCATCGACGAGTCGGTAGTAGAGTGCTGGATCGGATTCTGCAAGTACAGCGACGGCTGCTGCGAAACATTCGACCGAAGGCGAGCTCTACAAATGTTTCGTGGTCAGCGCCGAGCCCGGGAAGGATGTCTCGCCGGCCGCATATCATACGAACCTTCGGCATCACTCATACCTTTGGACTCACTCTTGGAGAGCCAGCAGGCGGATATCTCGGTCACGCAGTTCTGGCTTCTCAACCGGCTGTGGAACATCTGCATGTCTCACGGCTTGCTTCGCGACTCTCCGGACCACGCTGAGCTCCGCTACGACTTCGCATATCATATCGCGAGCGCTCTGTTGGCGAGTTGCAACAAGCTCGGTTTACCGTCGATGGAAGTGCATGGAGTCGGTCTGGTCGAGAAGGTATATGACATTGCTCTCGGTCTCGTCATGGCTATGAGTTCGTCCGCACAACTTGCGTTGGACACGAGCCTGACTAGCAATGATGTGCTCTCGGACAGCCCGTCGAACTACGGAGTCACGATTCGAGAGCTTTTGCAGCATCTGGAAGAGCTGATCCAGAACTTCCGTGGTGGCGATCATGAGTATGTTGCAAAGTTTGCGATGGCTTTGGGCGCCATTCCTGGCTACTATCCATCGACGAGCTAAGTCTTCCCTCGTCTTCTGGTCTGAACAATTGACGAATCGCGATGCTGAACAGCATGAGTTTGATGGCTTTGATAGCGGACAACAAAACCAGTAACCGGACCCCAACTCTAACCCTAGAGGCATACCGAGACAGAAACCTCGGCTCTGGGCAATGGCTTTTCCGAGGTATCCGTCGGCATTCCACCATCAACCATCATCACACTTCATCGACAGAACTACATCACGGCTATGTCTGTGCGACGCTCACGTGCTTCTGTTGCTTGTGAGAAATGTAGGCAACGGAAGGTACGATGCAGCATCACGCTCACCGGGGTTCCCTGCGTCTCTTGTACGCAAGATGGAATGGTTTGCACAGTCCGCCAAACCAAAAGCAACCAGTATGTCGGAATGATGTAAGCACAAGAGTTCACTGACTGAAACCCGACGGTACAAGTGTGCCTCTCCGACGGGCTTTAACACCACAGTCTCCAGTTCCCAATATAGGGAATGCAGGACCCAGCAACGAGCCCTACAATACCAATACACCACCAACACGTACATACTCTTCGCCCGATGGGCATGGCCACACGGAACGTATGGTAGATCGGCCTTCATATCCGAGCATCAACAATGAGCCACCTGAGGAGCACACAGGGGCCCAAATTGTGTCTGCTGCGGTCGGGCAGAATACCGAGCCGAACGACCTGCCGTTTTACATCGGTAAATTGTGAATCCAAGAGTACACGATGCCATGACTGACAAGTCAATAAAGGAGAAGCGTCAAGCTTCAGCGCAGTGCTTGAACTATGTTCAGATGGACAACACCCTGTTCGGCGTCATGTCTTGTTGCCTTCGCACCCGTCTTCGCTCCCGGAGGAAGACGTAGAGTATCTCAGGCGTAAGGGGGCCTTTTCTGTGCCTCAGAGTGAGACTTGCAAGTCTCTTCTTCGGGCATACTTCCATCATATACATCCTCTGATGCCTGTGGTGGACGCCGCATCAATCATGCCACTCCTGGCTGATGGGCAGGCGACTCGATTCAATCTGTTACTACTCTGGAGTGTCTTCTTCTCAGCCGTGACTGTAAGTCCGCCACCATATGGCTAAAATTAAGCAGGAAGCTGACTGTCGTAAGTTCGTTCCGGCGGCAACTTGGGAGAACGAGCATTACTCTTCACGACAACAGATGAGAGATGCGATGTACTTGCGCGCAAAGGTGCGTTCTACCGCGAGCTACATGTGCAGCGCAATAGTGCGCTGGCAACTTTGGGTATGACTGACGGTCTACAGTGCATGTACGACAGTAGTGGCGAGACGGATCGTACCGTTCTACTCCAATCCGCCCTTCTACTGGCGTTCTACCACTCAGAAAAGGATCTACACACCCAACCATGGTACTGGTCGGGCATTGCGATCAGTCACTGCCAGATCATGGGGCTGCACAGACCTCCCGCGACAACAGATGAACGATCATCCGTCGATGGCAGGAAGCGGAGCATTTGGCGACGTCTTTGGTGGTGCTGTTTTTTCCGAGACCGCTGGTTGAGCCTCACCTTAGGCAGGCCACTGCGGATAAACCTGGAAGACTGCACCGTGCCCTCGCCTGTAGCTGCCGATCTTCTGATAGATGTAGCCGACATGCCTGGCGTTTTAGCAGCAACGTACATTCCAGCAGATTACTCACAGCTGGCACAGGACTGGGTGTTGTTGATGCACGTCAGCAAGTTGTTGGGCGAAGTGTTAGCTCTGAGCTTTCGCCCGAGCGCACGAAAGCCTACACTTCGACAGGTCAAGGATTTAGAAGAAGCTATACTGGCGTGTCCTGTTGACAGAGGCGAAAAGTTGCGCCTGAGCAGCAGTGCAATATTCTCCTGGTGTCACATCCAGTTGCATTACCAGTAAGAGCATGCTGGCACCCTTGGTGGAGATCGAACATGTCTGACCTTACTAGGGCGTTATGCATCACCTTCTACCGACCATTCTTGATCGACGTGCCGCAGGACATGCCATTGGAAGCACGCGGAGAGTGGCAGTCCCATATGCAGACCAAATCCGAAGCGGCCGCGTTCCAAACGAATGTCATCCTCGAGAAGATAGCGAGAGAGAAACTCCTCTCATTCGCTGGTCCATGGACGTGAGTTGCCGACAAGTACGAATGTCCTAGCCGTCTTCCTTAACTGACAAGGTACCTTCCCTAGACCACCACTACTGATCCCCGCGATGCACGTACACCTGCTCAACTCCAAGTCGCTGGATCCCCTGTCTCGCCAGATAAGCCTGAACAAGCTGGAGTTCTGCATGCTACTACTCGGAGAGCTCCAAGCCGCCTACGACTCGGCTGGCGTATTCCGGGGCGTCTTTTTGGAAGCCATCCGCCGGATGTCTTCGGACTCTGCAAACCGGTCTACTGGAGTCGTGCAGCCCGCTTTGGATTCGGGACTGCCTTTCAACAATGCCGCAGCGAATGCCGCTTCATCAGGACTCACGTTCGAAGACGGCTTCTTCGACGAGCTCATGGATCAAGGGTCAATATCCAGCTTCTGGGACTGGGTTGGGTCTACTACTACTGAGTGGAATTGCTAACCTGCCATGTTGCAAAGCACCTGTCGGACAATGTTCTCGGAGACTAGCACCTCTAAAGCCAGGATTACGGGTAGCGAGACGAACAAATACACAGACGAAGACGAGGACATGTCTCACGAGTCGCACAGTCTTGGTTTAGAACGAGTAATATGTCTATGTCTATGTCATACATACATGAATTAATATGAGATACAGAAAATTCAACAACTCAACCAGAGTCTCCACGCTAAAAACGCACCCCAATTGCCTCAACAAGTCTCCAACGCTCAAGCATCCGACCTCGGAGGCCACTTCACGCGCCTCTCTGCCCTCACATAGAGGTTGACGGGTCGGATCAGCTGGAACATAGGATCGTACTCTGTGGTGCCGACCTCCTCGGGCGAGAACTTGTAGCGGAAGACGAGCTTCGACAGGAAAATCTTGGCCTCCATCAGCGCAAAGTTGAAACCGATGCACATCCTCTGGCCCGTGGCGAAGGGGATGTACGCCGACTTGTGCCTGTTCTTGACCTGCTCGGTGTCCCAGCGGTCCGGGTTGAAAGTGTTAGGGTTGTCCCACAGGTTGGGGTTGTTGTGGATGTGGTGGATAGCGGGGATGACGATGGCGTCTTTGGGGATCTTGTAACCGCCGGGCAGGATCAGGTCTGTCTTGGCCGTGCGGCCGGGCTGGAAGGATGGGTTGTGGCGGCGCTGTGTCTCTTTAATGTATTTGTCGAGGAAGGGGAGATTATCGGTTACGTCTGCGGTGAATTGGGTCGTCTCGTCGACACCGTGGTCGACTAGTTCTTGCAGGAGGCGCTCTTGCATGCCGGGGTATGTGACGAGGCCGTAGATGAGCCAGGAGAGGAGGGAGCTGGTCGTTGTGAATCCGGCTCCTGTGGCTACGACGAGAGCCTCCACCAGGCTGGTTCTGGGGAGCTTCTCGCCCTTGCTGTCGGTGGCGCGGACGGCGTAGTCTGGGCGAAAAGTTAGTGTTTGCCATCGGAAGAAAACTGGAGCTGGACGAAGTACTTACCGACCATGTTGGATGCTTCAAGAGCAGCATCCTGCAGAGGCAGATCGTGGCTCCCGCTGCTCTCGGCTTTCGTGATCGACTCTCCAATGAGCTCCATCATGCGGTCGGCCAACACCCGCAACCTCTTAGGGTCACCGAACGGAAGCTTGGCGTACCAATCTCCTCTGGACGAGATCTTCTTGTTGAGCTCGAGAGTCTCTGCGATAATACGGACCACCTCGTGGGGGTATGTGTTTGGCGATGAGAAGTGGTTGAAGTCCATGCCGAGGACCAGTTTGCCGACCGCTTGAGAGCCGAGTTTGAGCATGTACTGGTAAACGTTCCAGGCCTGGCCCTTTCCGTCGAACTCGTCAAAGACGTTGAAAGCCTCTTCCACAGTCTTCTGCATCGTCGGGGCGTAGTGGCGGACTGCTTTGGGGCCGAGCGCCGGAGGCAAGAACTTGTGGGCAACTCTCCATTCTTCCGTATCTGTGTCGCCCAAGAAAACACCGGCTTGCTTGTTCTTGATGGGGTACAGAGGGTGGTCCTTATTGATGAGCTTTGTGAAGAAGTCTGATTCGGCGAACACGATGGCTGCTGTTGTGGGATCGTTGGTGAGGTATGTTACGCGGCCGATGCTCTCGGTCTTGATGGTCTGGCCGTAGTGCTCGAACAGGCGCTGGTGGTTGCCCAGATGATCGGGGTAGACGTCGAAGAAGTTGCCAACGAATGGCAGGCCCTTCGGACCTGGCGCATCTCTAACGGCACGACCATCTATCGAAATCGATATAGGTCCCTCGCGAGCGCAGATGTCTTGGAGTGAGCTCAGAGGTTCCTCGCCGCTTCCGAACGTTACTCCTGTGGCATTTGTCAGTGGATTGCTCGCAATGTTGTCAACGCTTCATAGGACAACGACTGACCTTGTGGTTCAACAATGGCGAAGTGTGCGGCGATCAGACTTTGTAAATCATACAAGCTGCCTTTTGTGTCGACATCGATGTTTCTGGAGGTTGACTCCGGCTCGCCGAGAAGGAAGAATTGCATGATTGAAGATTGGAATAATAAGTGTTAGTTGGACTGACAAGATGCTGAGAGACTTGCATACTGGCATCCCGACGCTTAAGTGTACTTCTGGACGGATGCTTGCTCAATCAGTCCAACACCGACGCGACACCAGCATTACACGACCGAGTGGCACCGTCCGTAACACAGACCCTTCAATGTCTTTGTCAGAGCCTTTCCGATTGGCCCGGAGCGGTACCTCGGAAACGCCCTACCCTGCAATTTAGCGTGCGCGTCCGATTTCCATCGCCGCGTTTCTCTTTCGCCCCATCCATACGGCCTTTGTCGGGACTGCAGCACCATGCATGTTGAAAATCGCTATCACAAACCCTGCACTCTGCGGAACACAGGCCACAATCGCATGTCATGAGCCTCGGTTGCTGGCGCGCCAGACGAAAGTCGCAATCCTCTCCGGCGCCATCAGGTAAGCGTGCTACAAGGCATAAAGATGCACACTGCACGACGGAGGGCCTCTGTTTTCCCGAAGTGACTACATACTACCTGCCTTTGCTTGTACTCTCACTACTATCTCTTCCACTCTTTCGTCGAACGAAGTTTACCTTTAGAAGTTTTCCCTGGAACCGTCAAACCGACACATCACATTCTCCAACAACATGGCGACGAAAGACTACAAGCTGAGTGAGGTGGCTACTCACAACTCACGAAACGATCTATGGATTGTGGTACAAGGGAAAGGTAAGATCGTCTGCCACAGCTTCGGTTTGAACGCCTGCTAATGCGAACAAAACAGTCTACGATGTGACTAGCTACGTACGGGATCACCCCGGTGGAGCGGACCTGCTCATCGATTCCGCCGGACAGGACGCAACCGAAGCATACGCAGACGTTGGACACTCAGAGGACGCAGACGAGATCTTGAACTCCTTCCACATCGGCAATGTGTCAGATGCGCCTAAAGCGACGCGACCCAAGAACGTCAGAATCATCTCACAAACAACTACACCCACAACACAAAACAAGCCTAGATACAACAAGATCACATTGGTTGGAAGTGTACTCGGAGCCACGATCGTCGGATATGCTGCGATCAACCCGAAGACCCGCGAGCTTGCCCTGTACTTCTCACATCGCCTGGCGAAGCGCTTGAGCTTTGCCTCTACTTCCACACAGAGCTCCTGGATCGGCGGCTTTGCCCAAGGCTGCGCGATTGCCACCTTGGTCTGTTCATCGGCGGCCGGATTCGTCGCATCGAAGCTGAACAAGATGCTCGATATCGAGTCTGGATTCTTGAAGTACCCTCCCTACATGAAGTCTCGCTCGGCCAAGCGTGCCGACCCCCATCTTCAAAAAGGCATCCTCGACCCGAAGGAGTACAAGCCCCTTCCTCTTGTCGAGAAGGAGCGCCTGTCTCCGGACGTCTTCCGCTTCGTGTTCCAGCTTCCCGACCCGGAAGATGTAGTCGGTATCCCCATCGGCCAGCACGTCGCCATCAAGGCGACCATCGACGGACAATCAATCTCAAGATCATACACACCCATCTCCAACAACCTGGACCGGGGCCGCATGGAGCTCCTTATCAAATGCTACCCTGACGGAAAACTCACCAGCAACTACCTCGCAAACCTGGAGAAGGGCGACGAAGTCATGTTCCGTGGACCCAAGGGCTCAATGAAGTACTACCCCGGCATGTGCAAGAAGATCGGTATGATCGCAGGCGGCACAGGAATCACTCCCATGTACCAGCTGATCCGCGCCATCTGCGAGCACGAGACCGACACCACCGAAGTCAGCCTCATCTACGCCAACCGCACCGAAGAAGATATCCTCCTGAGGAAAGAGTTGGACACTTTCGCTCGCAGATACCCCAAGAATCTCAAGGTCTGGTACATGCTCGACCAAGCGTCTGATAACTGGGCTTATGGCAGTGGCTATGTCACACCTGCCCTCATGGCCGAGAAGCTCCCTGGGCCTTCGGAGGATACCGCTGTCATGCTCTGTGGACCTCCGGGGATGGTTGCCGCTTCGAAGAAGGGTCTGATTGCGGCGGGTTTCCGTGAGCCTTCTGCAGTCTCAAAGCCTACGGACCAGATCTTCTGCTTCTAGATACTTTCCTTTTTCTTTGAAATCATTTGATACGACCACATAATCACATACAATTTTCTTGCCTCCATAAAATCGGGCGATCGATCCATTTGTCTTGGCGTAAATTACGTTCCGCTCACTGCTCTGAAACCAACAACAACAAAAATCAAATCATCATCTTATCGCAATCGCAGCGAAGTAGAACCGCCTAAGCGAAGAAACCCATGTTCCGCGCGATCCATTCTTCCCTACTAGCCAGCCCTGTCACCTCTAGAACAAATTCGCAACCAGCGCACGGATGCACGTGGTATTCGAAAGAAGGATCACCGCCGGCATATCGAGTCATGTTCCGATACCTCGGAAAGGAACAAGCTTTGCCCCTTGTCAAGCCCAAGCTTTTCTTCACAAGCCACCGAGGATCTTTCAAGATCCAAGAGCAAGACCCGAATGCCGTAAGCGGAAGTGCCGGTGTGGATGTGTTTCGCCTTGCGGCTCGTGTGACTCTGCAAATTGCTGTTTGCCTTGCGCAAGATGCGAGGTTCGGAGATCACATTTTCGCGATGTTTCTTCGTGTTCCGCATACGCACCGCGGAAACGGCTGGCTGGCCTCCATTGTTATCTGTGGCCATCTTACGCGTTCGGAGTCGTGTTACAGAATATGGGTCAGCCTCGTACGGGTTGTGCCATGACTAAGTACTGTGTCGACAGTGTCGTTGTGATGATGGTGATGATGATTGACGGTAAGGACGGCAGGTCTGGTGGCATTCACGTTTGGCCCGTATCAGTCGTGTATAAGTACTGTTTACATACTGATCATCAAGGCTTTTGAGACTACTTGACTCTAGAGACTTGTTATCCTGTCCTCACGACCGCACACAACGACCTTCATAAAATGCAGTCTTGGAAGCCAGATTCAGCTATCTCCGCCCGACCAGTGGCGGTGATTGGAGCAGGTGTGCTGGGGCGACGAATCGGTTAGTATCTTACAACGACGGAACTGTGCGACTTGCGATGGCAAAATGCTAACACTCCTGTGCAGGCTGCGTCTGGGCTTCAGGCGGCTACAAAGTCCTCATATATGACCCCAACGTGGACCAATGCATCCAAGCCAAGGAATACATCAGCCAAAACGTCGGAGCATACGCCCAGAAGACGAACGAGACTCCCGGAAACTTCGAAACGACCTCAAGTCTAGCGCAAGCCGTGGAAGATGCCTGGCTCATTATCGAATGCGTACCGGAGAAACTAGAAGCCAAGACCAAGATCTTCGGAGAGCTCACTGCTCTGGCTCGACGAGATGCGATCCTGGCGACCAACTCGTCTTCATACAGATCATCAGAAATGCTCGGTGAAGTTCCGGAAGACTGCAAAAGCCGGATCTTGAACATGCACTACTACATGCCTCCAAATTGCATGGTCTTGGAGCTCATGACTGATGGTTTCACTGATCCTGCTATTATCGAGTACCTGGTAGATCGATCACGAGAGGTTGGGACACTGCCATATGTGGCGAGGAAGGAGTCTACAGGATTTATCTTCAACCGCCTGTGGGCCGCTGTGAAGCGTGAGACTTTGACGATCCTTGCTGAGGGAGTTTCGACGCCGGAGGAGATTGACTCGATGTGGACTGAGATGTTTGTGAAGGGAGGTTCCTTGCCTTGCAGGACGATGGATGGTCAGTTCTACGGACACACACACAATGCTCATAAACATACTAACTCTGCTTTAGCTGTTGGTCTTGACACTGTTGCATCTATTGAGGGCCACTACGTCGCCGAGCGAGGACTGTCTCCCGAGATGACCGTCGACTATCTCAAGCGTAACTTCCTGGACGTACAAAAACTCGGCAACAAGAGCCCGAACGGTGGCCTCTATCCTTCGGCGATCAAAGAGTCTCCTGCCTCTGCAAGTCCAGTCCAACCCAGAATCTTCGCGCTCGACATCGGTCTCTCGTCGGCAGAGTCGCCGACTAACGCAGGAGAGATCGTGGAGCTCACATCCGACGGACAAGTCAAGTCGCTCGTCAAGAACCAAGCGTTGCCCGACGGATTGGCCATCGACTCCGCCTCGCGCCGCATGTTCTGGACCTGTATGGGAAGCCTTGGAAACAACGATGGAGCCATCTACTCCGCCGACTTAGCCGGGTCCAACATCGAAACCGTGCTTGCTCCAGGAGCTGTACACACTCCCAAGCAACTGACCTTGGACACGGCGAACCAGATGATATACTTCTGCGACAGAGAAGGCCAAGGAATATTCCGGTGCAAATACGATGGATCGAAGCTCCAGAAGATCGTCAACAACGGCCAACCTGGAGCGGAAAGTGACGTGATGGGATGGTGTGTCGGCGTCGCTCTGTCGTCCTCACTCAACAAGCTCTTTTGGTCACAGAAAGGTCCATCGAAGGGCGGCAAAGGTCGGATATTCTCGGCAGAGCTCCCATCGCCGAACAGCCCTGACGCCGCAATCTCGAACGTCCAATGCTTGCTCGACAACCTCCCAGAGCCCATCGATCTCGAATTTGACGAAGAACACCGTTCGCTTTACTGGACCGACAGAGGAGAGCTGCCGCGCGGTAACACGCTGAACAGGATGCAGCTCAGCGAATATGGCGCAAAACCCAGCGGCGCCAAAGAGATTCTCGCCAAGAAGTTCCACGAAGCGATCGGTCTGAAGCTCGATCTGTCGCGCCGTCAGGTCTTTGTCACGGATCTCGGTGGTAGTATCTACAGCTGCAAGATTGATGAGGATCGGAAGGTCGTGCTGCATGCTGATGAGCGGAGGGCATTCACTGGTGTGACTTGTATCTAATCGGTAGATGATGGGTCGTGTTGAAAGAAATGCGGTAATTCGTAAAAGTCTTCTTGAGAGCTGATGTAGCCTTCTGCGGCGCATTGCACATGCTTGGTTTCCCAAAGCTGAGAGTCATTCTGGATGGAAACGTACAGCTCTTTTTGCCGCTCAACATCCGCCGTGATTGTTGCACGAAGATCTGGTGCGGTGATGCTTCGAGCTTTCAATGACCTTGCCACGGACTCGGAAAACCCGCCTTTCAGAAGGTGTCTGCCCCTGAGTTCGCGCCAAACATAGGTTGGCGGCTCCATTTTTAGCCACCACAGTTGTTTCAACGGACATTGAACGACGAAACGCACGTTTCGAAGGCTTGCGATACTGCAGCTGAGAAGAGCTGATGCCGTGAGTTCTTCGTTCAAAAGTTTGGCGTCTAACTCGAGATATTGCAGCCAGGGCAGCTTGTCCAGGATGGAGAGCGAGCTGGCCAGGAAGGCAATGTTGGTCGGATGGCTATCATGTTTCTGGAACGGTAGAAGCAGGCTCACTTTCGTGATCAGAGTCTTCCAATGCCCGGGGATTGCGGAAAAGAAATTATCCATCGAGACGCAATCGTCGAACGCAAAAGTGTTTTCCGAGAAGAACACGAGGCTAGCTTCCTTGTTCCATTGCTGACAGACCAGACGTGTCTCGAGATTCGTTCGTCGAGCGCACAAGCACGGCAGGTTCGTCGGTTGCGGGAACGGTCGAGGTCGCCAGCGATCGTCGTAGCAATTGGTACACAGATACGGGTTCGTCTGATCTGGAGCCCATTTGCTTCTCCACGGCGATACATAGACCTCGAAGCCTCGTGTGAACGCATATCGCCAGTTTCGCTCGTGCGTGTGGGGTCCGCAATCGGCGCAAATGTAGAGGTTTTCTGGCAGTTCAGGAGAGTGGTGAGACGGCCGCGTATAAGTGCTGACTGTTTTTGCACTTGACTTGCCGCAGCTTTCGAGATGTCGCAAGTCCCATTTGACCCGACGGACGAGCAGGAATGAGAATATGTGAGCGCGTAGTTCGGGAGGAAGGGCGTGGAACCGCGTGCCCAATTCTGATCGTTGCTGGTCATCCATGAGGCATGTATCTCCTGGAGCTGTAGTGAATTGAGTAAGTGGTAGAATAAAGTACAGGTCGTTGCAGCCGAATGGCAGCAGACTTTAATCGCGTCGGTAGGATGAGCAACTTATCACATGTGCTTCGTGACACCAAGTATGACACACTTCGATCCTCTGAAGATCGCCAGCGTGGTGTGCCACCCATCTCAGAGCGTGACTCGGGAGCATTGTCCCTATGGAACGAGTCGCGATAATGTCCAGTTCACGGTGAGAGGAGTCGCAACGCGAGCAAACGAAAGAAGGGATAGCTCCGGCAGTATCCGTGTCACAGCATAGATTCCGATTGGTTGAGGTGTGTCTGCGGAGAGACCATGAGCCATACTGCGTAATCCTTTGGAGCCATCACAATCCTCATCATGAACAACAATGACAACAATGGGACTCATCCGGGCTATGCTAAACGCCACATGTTCGAGGTTTCACGGATCGAAGTGTCATGTCAATCTTGAAGACGGACATCCTCATGGTCCAACACAGCACCTTGTTGGTACACGTTTGAGAAGGATTACAGCTACCCGGCTCATGAAACCACGTGAAGGTGCTGCCTAAAATGCTCACCTAAATCGAACCCTAGCCCTCCCTTGGCGTCAGAGTTGCTATGACTCGGCATATGACTGCTGACTTGCTCAAAAGTACATGTTTCGATCTCAGATCTCAGACTTTCCAATTTACATAAACGGCCCTTCGGAAGAAAGCGAAAGCTGGACACACGAACAACGATGTCCCAAAGCAGATCATCAATCGAGAGCAATTCACACCAGATCAAGCCTTCAAACAATGCTGTAACACACTTCCGCTTCCTCGATCTGTCAGCAGAACTCCGCAACAACGTCTACGACAAGATCATCGAAGAGACATGCTTTATCCTCCGCAGCTACAATGTCGATGGCCCCCTAGACTTGTCATCAGCCTTTGCTCGCACCAGCAAAGGCATCCGCTCCGATTTCCTCCCCCTTGCACTCAGAACTGCACCCATCATCAGAACGGAGGTCCGAAACTGGGATTTCAGACATGTCGCCAACTTCTTGGAGCGGATTGGAGATGGCGAGATGGAACATCTTCTCCGAGAGCAGCGTGTGATAGTAGACTTGTGGTTCTCAGGGAAAAAAGTCGACACCTTGTATTTAAGGCACTGGCTTCATCGCTTTGACGACGAAAAGCGAGGCCATGGCGTTACGTTCGAGTACGTGTGTACAGATGCGAAGTCTGCACGTCAGAACTGGGGTCTGGCTGACTTCCAAGTCTGTACGGCCGGAGGTCCGAAGGGGATCGTGCAGTTCGAGAAGATTGCGGGAGTTTTCGGAGCTTGGAATTAGTATTGTAAAGATACTGGTACTCGCATGGATCCAGACAACTGATCAGAGGTTGAGTGTCTACACTGTGCGCGATGCTGGGGATTTCCGGTGCGAGCGCCCAGCTGCAATCTGACAGGTTAAGTAGTGATGGGGAGACCGTGATGCGAGATAATCAGCCAATCGGATGTTGCTTACACCCAAACCATCACGAGATACTGGCCTGATCCGTAACATTGGATCTTACTGAGAGATATAGACACTGTCTGCGTCGAACGATGTCTGCAGTATTGGCTTGGCTCGACCGTCTGGCCATGTGCTGCTCTTCAATCATGATCATCATACCACACCAGACTCGAACGCGACAAGAACGTTGTGGGCAGATCCCGCACTTTTCGTCTGGAAAATTGAAGCAACACCTCAGAGCATTATTCCCATACTCAACCCAAACATCCAGCAACAATGGAAATTGAAGAGCTAGGTGCAAGGTCCATCAACGCCGTTGTTGACGCCAACCCCGATTCTATACGACGCATGGGCGCGGCCGAGAAAACTGTGGCCTGGTATCTTCAGATGTTCGAAAAAGCCGCAACGTTTGCGAGCATTCTGGCCTCGGTCATGTTTTCGGCAATGATACTCGACTTCGACTCCAGCAAGATACCCAATGGCAACGCAAACGAAGTCCGCACCTGGGCCGCCGCCGGTGCAGCACTATTCGTCATCCTCGTCCTGTATTGCACAGGATCGACACTGGCCGTGCTGTCTTGCCGCGAGCAAATCGTAATGCGACTCGCCGATGAAGACTGGATGGTCGGCTACTCAAGCGCGATTATATTGTTCACGTTCCAGGGATTGTTGTTGTCGGGCGTATTCTTTTTCTGCTTGGTGGTCAAGGCATATGCTCCGGCTGTTGGATGGACTGCGCTTGGAGTGACATCGCTCTCGTCATTCATCGCCCTTAGTTTCGCGATTTTGGGAATCAATGTCGAGACCACAAAGCAATTGCGTAAACAAGAGCTCAGACGATTCGATGCAACGGGTGTCTTGAATGGTCAGTAGTAGCTAAGCATCAGAGAAAAGTCATTTAATGGCGCGATCACTGCTCAGTCTCTTCATCTGAAGATTTAACAGCCAAGTGGAGGGAAATGGAGACGTCTCTGTTGTCAGACACTGTAGAGCCATCGTAAATACAAAGATCGTACTCGTGAACTTCGTTATCTCGTCGCTATTATTTCTCCAGTAGATCCAGACACTCTGTTATCAACTCGCCAAGTCGGCATTGGCGTCTCTTAGAGAATGCGCCACGTAGCCAGGCTACAGCACCATTGGCATCACCGTCTGCAACACCAACAGCGTGCATCGCACCTGGCACGCCCGCACCGACAAGCTGCCACACAATGAGGAACGCTTTGTACGCATACAGACTGAGCCATGGCGCCTCCAAACTGTCACTGGGCGTCGTGTTGAGATACCGAAGAAACCAGTCCAAGTGTGGCTGTATTGCTGTCACTGCGTCCGAGCTCAAGGAGAGCTTGCCGGACACCGCCAGGTACGTCGATTGATTTATCGCAGCATCAAGGCTCGACTCGACGATCCCACAAGTGTGTGAGGGTGACCAGATGTTCAACTCAATCATAGCCATCTCCCAGGTTGCCGCACAGGTCGCGCTGATAGACTGCATGGGCGTTTGGTTGTCAGGGCATATAAAGGGCGCCAGTGCCACGAGTGATGCCCTGAGTGGTTCGAAGCGCTCCAGGCTGACCTGTCCCGTCATCGTGGACCAACCGGAGACTTCTCGCGCGCTCGAAAGCAAGAACTGGGCAACGTTGATAGCACCGTACGGGTCAAAAGACGGTATCGAAACGACTTCCGAGCTACGTGAGAGGAAGAGCCGTACCGCTTCGGTGTATTGCGTTAGTTGTGCTTGTGGTGCAACGAGACGCCGATGTGCCCATTCGGCAGCAGAAGAGGCACTCCAGCAGTCCTCTGGACACGGCAGTTCGTGTTTGACCTCCAGATGTGATACAAATCGCGGCACAGACAGGAATTGATACCACAATGCATCAATCTGACGTGCGGCGAGAATCGTTCGTTTGTGCGACTCGGCTTTCATGCTCTCTCGCCACATAGACTCCAAATCTTTCGTTTTTGCCGTCGCGGGCGGCGCTGTTCGCAATAAGCCCGATGAACGTGCGATGGAAACCATCCTGGAGTGCAATTTCATGTCCTGCGTTGAAGTCTTGCCGCAAATGTACATCATCGCGCAGATCTCGAGTAGAAGCAGAGACTGAACTAATGCGAGATTGTGCGAGAAATCGCCTTCTATCTCTTCTTCAGCAGCGCACAAGACCCGAGCTTTATGGAAGCAGTGAAGTGAAAGCTGTTGACCGGATCCTACTTGAGTAAGGCTGGCTGGATCATCTTCGTACTGATAGGCGATTGCGAGAATACTGAGATTGAGATGAAGCGGGAGGCAAGTGGCATCCAAGGTGGGCCGGTGAAGGAATGGGATGAAATGAGAGACGCGAGAGAAGTAGATATCCAAAGCCCGGGCGACCTGAGCTTCTGAGGGACGCCACTCACTTCTGATGTACGGCAAGTCCTTGGGCGAAAGTCCCTCTGAGAGACCTGTGATGTAGGGGTTCGCACCGTCTGAGCTAGAGCCCGGAGATGGCGTTGACGTGCCAGCGCAGCCAGCTGTTGGGGTGGGTGAATGGTGGCTGTACTGCATAGACGAGACGTCCGGCGCCATAGTGGTATCGAACGCTGCAACCTCGAACGTGTTCGAACTGGAATGTGATCTCTGTGAAGAGGACAAATGCCGATTGTCCACAACATTCGCATTAGACCCTCCAGTCCCGGCGATCGCAAGCAAGTCCAGGTTTCCAGCATCGGTTTGGACTGGTCCCGATATATCATGAAGCGCAGACAGCTCGAACGTTGCGTCCATGTCCCAGGATGTGTGATCAAGATCCAAGTACGCACCGGCATCCCAGAGCTGTGGTAACAAGTGGTCCTGCTCTTCCACGGGCGATCTGGAGGGCTGTCTGGCACAGCCGTCCTTCGGGTCGCTTCTCTTGCGCGAGTATCCAATCGACGTCAGGGTATCTCGCCTGGCGACCTTGGTCGGCCTTCCCTCCTCTTGGTCTGGGTGTTTCCTCTTGACATGTCGGTCCAACAGGTCCCGGCGAGAAAACGTAACGCGGCAGAGGCGGCATACAAGAGAAGTATCGCCTTTCGAGCGGTTGTGAAGATCCGAATGTCGCTTGAGGTTCTCATGGCGTGTGAATCGACTGTGGCAGACATTGCACTCGAACGGTTGTTCCCTGCCCGTAGTCGTCGACATGGTCGTTCTGGGCCTCGATCCTGTGAGTTGAACACGATGGTGCGTCGGTCGGAGTCAGCATGGCGGCCAAAGACCTACCGCGCAACGGCATCCAGGCCATCGGGGACTGAAAGGTGGTATCACGGCTATCAAGACCCGGCATTGCAGAGACGAGCCCTAGACCGCGTCCGAGATAAGTTATCTTTCACACAGCCGATTGGAGTCCTTCAGGAGGATGGAAGCTTTGACAAAGTTCCCCGCACGCCTCCTCACCAGTGTGTTTTCAACCCCATCCTCCTCGTATTCCGTTACGTATCAACGAACATACATGTACTCTTGCTGCAGACATCACCACAAAAATCGTGCATTACAGCCATCTTAGGGTGATCCGGGTGATCCGAGAAATGTCAGAGTGCCAATGCAGGACCAAGACGCGCATGCATAACCGAAACACCTTCCTCCACGAAGACACCATGATGTATCACGGGCCTTCAAGACCAAGAAAAAAGATCGATTCCTGCTAAACAAGTCCGCTACATACTGGAGCCTCACGCCACGAGAGAGACCGCCACGCGTACAGCCTCGATGTGTACTTGACTCGATCCAAGCCTTAAACGGGCAAAACTACCTTGACACCCATGTACTCGCGTTGATGCATGAGTTTTCCATCAATCAGGACCTGGTCCGCGCCAATGCGATTCCGGACTGTATCAGTGGAATCTGTAGCTGTGGCGATTTGAATCTCACGCCACTCCTTGTTTGATGGCACGAGCTGGCCTTGAGAGGTGAGCCTCTTGAACTCTTTGTACACTCCCTGTTCCTCCACGCAGCCTTCGCGCTGGATCAACGGTGATGCTGGGGTACTTGTTAGCACTTGAACTGCAAGGCTTTCAAGGGAATGAACTTACAGTAGGCAGGTTCCATGCGCAGGTCTCCCACAGAGCTGTTGAAGAGCACAAGCGAAAGTCGCTCTTCCCGCAGCTGATCCACCGGCGGCTTGTATACGCGGTGGCGAGTGGCTTTGAAGTGGCCACCAGAAACGATCTCGAGAGTATCGCCAATGTTGACGACCAAAGCACCGGGCTTGTATGGAACATAGTACCACTTCTCGTCGCGGCCCCAGATTTGCAGACAAGAAATCGGCACCGAGAACAGCAGAGTCGTCAATCCAAAGTCAGTGTGACCATGCATGCGGAGGCCCTTGGATGCCGCCTGTTTCGACTCGGGTACTGGTCTGAAGAGTGCATGGCGGAAGTAGCCTTCGCCGGTAGGACTGCCGTGCGACTGCACATTGTCCCACAGGTAGTCGTCGGGCAGTTCGAGCACGCGCGAAAATAGTTTCAAGAGTCGGCGGTTCACTGACTTCGTGAGATAGTTGCAGAACGCCTCGATCTCGTCCATGAACGGGTGGACACACTTTGGAGTACGCTCGATATCCTTCCAGTCACGGCTGTACCAGTTAAATTGCTCGATGCCATCAGGAACGTTGCGGAATCGCTGGAAATGTCAGCATTACGAATAGTTGGACCTGACAAGCCAGGTCTTACCTTGAACCCGAATGGATGTTTGTAGCCAGACCACCGGCCGGTATCAGGATCGAAAAGAAGGCGTTCTTTGTCTTCTTCGGTGATGTTGTTGTACAAGTATTGCGCGATCGCAAACTGTCGGTGTAGCTGTATTCCGTCAGTCGTCTGTCTTCTGGCCACCAGTATTGAGGAACGTTACCTGTTCAAGAGAGACGCCGTAATCCTCCAGGAAAAGGAGTCCATCGTCGCGGATCGCCACTTTCACCTTTTGCACCAGGGCTTCAACGACCGCAGGATTGTTCGAATCGAGCAGCGACAGGTCGATCGATTTCAGCTGGGCAAAGTCGTGCTTTTCCTTGGTGACTGGTGGAGCTTCCCATGCTGGCACAAACGGTTTGCCAGGCAGGTCAGCGGGAGGTGGGTTGAATGGAGCAGTTGCAGGCATGGTTCGGTTTGAGAAGGGGCTGTGTGGAGTTGATGAGTTGATGTGTGTTATCCAGTACTTGGTTTATATCTTCCAGGTTTCGAGTCTTTGATAATACCGGCTACTGCTCTAACAACAGTAGATGGAGAATCGAAATCCTGCTGTCCTCTATGGTAGACGCAAGGCGGAGCGTCTTCCAATCTGATTGCTTTCGATAAGAGCAGATCGATCATCAAGCTCCTCCAGAGAGATTCCACCGTTTCGCTGCCCCAACACCAAAGACTGCTACGATAACGATCAAAACCGTATGAACCAGACCGAATCGCTTCTCCCATGCTCTTCTACATGCAAAGGAATACTAGCGTTGTCGATCTCCACGTGGAGTAGTTGGTGGGTACGAGGGCACGGAGGAGCTCCTCCCTCCTCCCAAGGCCCCTCCCACAGCCATTCACGCCGTTGTACCAGGTACCTGCATATCTCCAATATGACTTCGCTTTGTACGCAATCATCATTCCCTAACATACAATCGATATCGGCGTCTCGAACAGAGCTCCTCCTTGGACATATCGATCCACTGTAAACCAAAAGCGGACCACAATGAACGACTTATATCGTGTGCACCCGCGAGAGGCTGCAATCAATTGAACAACTTCACCTCTACATTCTCACGTTTTGCCTCAGTCTCCGAGTAAACTTGCCTACATTCAATCCGCAAACATGTCTCGTCAACTCATCTCAAGCGAAAAGTTCCCTCCAAAGCCGCACAACTGTAAGCACAACGCCCATCAAACCCTTACAGCAACTCGTGACTAATTGATCATTCTATAGCGCCAGCAACGAAGATCCCAGGCCTCGTATTCTGCGCCGGGCAAACAGCCACTGGAGAGATTAAAGAAGCAACAGTAAGAAACCCCTTCTTGTAAAATGTTCATCAACATGTACTGACCCCACCCCAAGCGCAAAGTCCTACAGAACCTCAAAGAAGTGCTGGAGCTATCCGGATCGTCGCTCGAGCAAGTCGTCAAGTACAACGTCTACCTTGCGGACATGAAGGACTTTGCTGCGATGAATGAGGTGTATATCGATTTCCTGCCGCAGCCAATGCCTTCAAGGTCTTGCTTGCAAGCTGTTCCGCCGGGAGATGGAACGGTGATTGAGATTGAGTGCATTGCGCAGGCGTAAAACTTGCTGGTGTTAGCGGAATGGGTTGGATCGAATAGAATAGGGACTTCGAATGGCCTTCCAATGGATATGGAATTGTTCGGAAACAATCTTGTCACCGCGTATAAACATGTATTTAGTTTTTTTGACGATCCATTTTCCCATCGCTGACACTGCATCCTGGGCGCCAATCGCCGTGCAGGAGGAATGTCGTCCTTTGGTCGAGCAGCATGCTATGCTCACTCAATGACGAGACAAGCCTTGGGCATTTGTAAGTGATGTAAACAATCGTTTAGAAAGGCTGCGGGCGAAGACCTGTCAGTTCAGACAGGGAGCGCCTGATAAGTGATGATGGGCTCCAGGATCGCTACACGAATAGCATGACTGTTACTGTATTGCATTGCCCTGAACATCATCGAGACCACCAGACCACCAGAGGAGGTAGGTAGATCCGCTCATCATGGATCAGACGGAGTCGGGACGTGTTAATGAAGCACGTAAAATCACATTCGTAATGCATCGTTTGAACTGATAAAGCGTTTATGTTTCCTATGACAAAGCTCCAATGCCGTCTAAGCTCGTACCTTGCCGATCTCTGCGGTGTACCAATTCTGGATTGCCTTGGTATCGCCAGTCATAGCCACCGTGTTATACCTCTTCTTCGCCTCAATCGCCGAAGCACCATCGTTGACCATGCGGCCGAACCACTTCCCGTGCTTGCGTGCCGCAGCCTCGATCTTGTCGATCGCAGAGGTGAACTCGGGCTCGTCTCCGCGGGCTGGAGTATAGCCAAGAAGAGACTGGGCGAGGTCGTTAGGCCCGATGAAGACAAGGTCCACGCCGGGCACAGCACAGATCTCGTCAACGTTCTCAACGCCCTCTCGTGTCTCTATTTGGATCATGGTGATGACCGTCTGGTTGGCGGACTTCATGTACTCGGGCGTGGTCAGACCATGGCCAATGGCGGGAAAAGCGGAGCCTTGACCGCGAACGCCCTGGGGAGGGAAGCGAGAGGATGCAGCGACAGCTTTCGCCTCCTCGGCATTGTTGATCTGTGGTACCATGATGCCGTGAGCGCCAGTATCGAGTGCTCTCTTGAGGATGTCGTGTGCTGGTCCTCGGACGCGAATGATCGGTGAGACACCGAGAGCTGAGATGGCTGCAACTGAGTTGTGGACAGACTCGTCTCCAAGTGCTCCATGCTCGGCGTCGATGAACATGCCTGGTGTCTTGTCAGAGACGCTCTTTAGCAGTGGCAATCTGATGCATCGACTTACCATCGAAGCCTGTCAGAGCTACGATCTGGGCAATTCGCACAGAAGGCAGTGCCATGAATGTCATGAGCGGAAACTTGCCATCCTTCAAGCCGTTCAGAAGCTTGAGACGCGGATTGTGGATGGTAGTGGTGAGGGGGGTCGGGTACTCGGAAACTGCGGAAGGCATGACGGCGTCGTTTTTGGGTAGCTGTAATTGTTGGAAAAGTTTGGTGACAATGCTGGAATGTTTCAAGATGTGATCGAACGACAGGAAGTGATGTTGTATACTAGAAAGTATGTTCGGACAAGATGCAAGAAGGTCCTAGCTAGTTAAGTCATTCATGTCACTCCAATTCCAGACTTATCATGCACCCAGGGAGGGTCTCGTCGTTTGGGAGGAGCATCTTGACCACTCGAGATGTGGAGCTTACATCATGGAGGAGGTTTTGTATTCCGTGAAGTGGTATCAGAAGGAAGGGAGGAGCAGGGAGGAGTGAAAGCCAAGGCTTTATCTTTATCTCTGCGGGGCACAGCGCACGGTTGGGGATGACCACGTGACGACCCAGCCACCTCACTCGACTTTTCCACTGCTCCTCTGGCCGCTCTCAGCTCATCTACCATTGTAGGCGATAGCAAGATAACGACCGCTATCGCACTCGGATTGCTGCGGTGTATCGTGATGCGGTACAAGTTTTGCGAGCCTCTCGGGCCTCGTACTCATAAGCCACCATGCCTGCCCGGCTGATAGTCACGCACTCAAACTCGACTTCAGTCTCGCGACCAAGCCCCAAATCTACCAGAAACAATCGAGTCCATGGATTCCGCCATGGAAGACCTCACCAAGAAGCCCACCGTCGAATCAGTCAAAGACAACTTCTCTTACGCCGAAGGACAAACAGAAGTCCGCAACATTGCCGGCAGACGCAAACCCGAGTCGCTATGCAATCCCTCTGAAGAAGAAACGAGACTTCTCGAGAAGAAGCTAGTCCGCAAGTTGGATCTGTTCATCCTTCCCACGATCGGAATTTTTTACATTCTCAACTATGTCGATCGACAAAACTTGTCGGCAGCCAAGCTTCAGGGCATCATGGAAGATCTTTCGATGAACGAACAGCAATTCGCCACAGCCATCTCGATCCTGTTCGTCGGCTACTTGCCATTCCAGATCCCCAGTAATCTGCTCATCACCAAAATATCACGGCCAGGCATGTACATATGCACTGCCGTGGTGGTCTGGGGGTGCATCTCAGCTGCCACGGCGGCAGTGAAGACGTACGAGCAGCTTCTCGTCGTCAGGGCCTTCCTTGGAGTTGTCGAGGCCGTGTTCTTCCCGGGTGCTGTATATTTTCTCTCGGCGTGGTACACAAAGCAAGAGCTGGGAAAGCGTCTTGCCGGTCTCTACATCGCACAGCAGGTGGGCAATGCTTTTGGTGGCCTTCTTGCCGCCGGAATCCTCCAGCTCGATGGCGCGCATGTTGAGTCCCTCTTGCTGAAACATTAGACAACTGTCTTTGTTTCAGGACTACGTTCATGTCGTTGGCCACGTGTACTGACTCTCTCAAAGGACTATCTGGGTGGCATTGGCTTTTCATCATAGAAGGCTCCGCAACCGTCGGCGTCGGCTCCATCTGCGCCTTGATCATGCCCGAGTATCCGCACAACAGCCGCATGCTCACTCAGACCCAGCGCGATCTCGCCGTCTGGCGAATCGAGTCCGAATCCGGAGCCGCCGAAGGCACAGAGGACGAAAGTGTACTCTCTGGGTTCGGGAAAGCCTTGTGCGATCCCAAACTGGTACTGCTCATACTCTGCAACATGTTCTCTCAAGGCCAAGGCTCGATCGCGAACTTCTTCCCAGCCATTGTCGCAAGTCTGGGCTACACGCGGACAATCAGCCTGCTTCTGACAGCGCCGCCATACATCCTCGCTGGCTTCGTCTACTACGGCATCACATACTACTCTGACCGGAAGAATACCGTCTACCCGATCATCATGGTGTGCATTTCGATCGCCATCGGCATGTACATCATCCCATTGGCGACTGTCAACTTCGGGGCTCGCTATTTCTCCATGATGATCCTGCCCTTTGCCTCAGTGGGGCCGCAGATCTTGCTCTACAAAACTATAAACCTCCATTTGACCCGACCTGTCTCGAAGAGAGCGGCCGCGTCAGCCCTGGTAAACGCAATCGGAGGCACGGCGAACATCTGGACTTCGTACCTCTATTACGCACCGCCTCACTTTTACGCGGCTTTTGGCGCTTTGATGGGCTGTGCCTTTCTCTTCGCGATCATTCTGACTGTCTATCGATGGGTGGTCCTCCGGGAGAACAGTCGTCTGGACTCAGAGGATCCGACTCAAGTGGCCAAGGCGATGAAGGGAGGTGTCACGGAAGAGATGGTGGCTCTCAACTGGCGATATGAGATGTACTGAGTCTTGCCGACTACGCTTCCGATCATTTCGACCCTCTACCAAACTCTGCAGCAGATCCGGTGGAGGTAGCATTCCAATCACAGACGCAGACCCATGGGTTCACTATTTTCTGAAGAATTTCCCCAGCTACATGTGCTCATCTGGCCGAATAAGCTTACCATCAACGATGGGCGTGCCATCCAACCATTGGAAAAGATTCGAGGGAATCACTGCAAACTGGAAGAGACACGAGGCATCCGCTTGCGTGTCGAGTGACTGAGGCAAGTTGCGAGACCGGAGTCGCTGTCCAGGATTTCACAACAACGGTCAACATCGAGAAACTAGCAATCCGAAGCTATCACGGAAGACGACTCTCTCTCCTGGGCGGTAGTGCAGTACAACTCGACGTCATCCAGGTCAGTCAAGGGAGTACGTGGGGAGCAAGATGGGGACATTATCCTGCACGTAGCGACCATCCACAGAACCCACTTGAGTAAAGTGAGCCGCGTTTGTGTGCCACCTCCTCACTCTGATACGCCCGCCTGCGTGACGTCCGCGGGTGCGTCGCTGATGGCTAGCGCATCGAAGTGTATTGTGTGTTGCAGCAGGCAAGTGCGCCGCGAGGAGCTCACCACAGCAGTGAAGTGCGTACTCAGGAACACCGTAGACGCATTTGCGGTACGACTAATGCAGATCTTACCTATTCGAGCCAATGCATTCACCCAATCACCGTCGTAGCCGTCGATGAGTAGTTCCCCCAACGCGTAGATTCCTGCTGATTTAGGCAAAGCTCGTGATATCACAAAGAACTTGAAGTCGGGCTTACTGTAACGTTACTCTGTTATGTGCTGGTGGTAGTCTTTGACGTTGATGGGAACTGGGAACACACGAGGCAAGCATACATAGGGAGTCCTCATTCCACCTGAAACTAAACCAGTGCTCACATCCAAACTCGTTTCTACACCAGTCTATCCAGATCCTATTTCCCACTCGAACCTCACTTCACCATGTTCTCAAAGCTAACAGCCACCATTGCACTCGTTGCTGCTCTCGTCAGCGAAAGCTCAGCTGCCGCATCCTGCCCATCCGACAAATCTCTACAATGTTGCGCGTCTGTGGTCTCCGCCAACAGCCCACAAGCCCAAGCGTTACTTGGAGTACTCGGGATCGCCCTACCGGACACTTCGCAAGAAGTCGGACTGACGTGTATGTACCACCATCGTGTCCATCCTCACAAACACAGCTGAAACGCTTAGGTGCTCCTTCCTCCCCCGGAAACAGCTGCAATGCACAATCGGTCTGTTGCGCGCCGGAAGATATCGCTGTAAGAGGAAACATTGGTGGCTTCATCGCATTGGTACACGCTCTAACGATTTTTTTTCCGATTTTTTTTTAGAATGGTTTGATCGTCTTGGGGTGCACTCCTGCTCCTCTGTGAAACCCTAGGCGTTCAGGTTCGCCAGATCAGCTCTGGCTCGTCTTTTCGTGTACTTAGTTATCACAACTCAATCGATGCAACAGTTGCTGTCATCTCCCGACAATCTTGCCCGATGGCGCCTCTTCATGCGCTTTCATTGCAAATAGGGATTGTACGGTGTACCATGCTCCAAAGCATACTTGAGTAACTTCTTATTCTCCCGCCAAAGGCACCACTTCAACAACATCGAGACGGCAACGCAACACCAAGCGCAGACGAACATCAATATGAACGCCATCAGATACAGGCCCCGCAACAGTCAAGCTGCTTGATGAAGTCGGCTTGATGAGCTTGATTAAAATCCTCATCAATCAAGCCGCGGGAATAGGCTCATCAAGTCAAGCCGCTTGATGAGGATTGGTAGGACCCTTTTTTTTTGCATATCTGGATAATGACATGGAGGAAGATAATAAAAATCTAAACCCTAACCCTAACCCTAACGTGTTCTACCAATGAGAAGGCCGGATTCGCCGCAAAACACCACCGAATTTTTTTGTCCGAAATACTCGTATAGCAATACGAGATTAGATTGGAAAAAAACACCCTACGGCTTATCCCGCAGTCTACACCACTGACAAGGCATCAAGCGGCTTGATTGAATTAGGTGATTTCTCATCAATCAAGCCGTCAAAATGCCCTCATCAATCAAGATCTTGACTGTTGCGGAGCCTGATCAGATACCGCGGCTCATCCGACTGAACGAAGAAGTAAGGCGCCATAACGTTACCAAGCTGGCTCAAAATATTGTTCGGAGCGATGGACGTCGTTTTCTTCTCGGGGTTCTTGGCCAGAGTGCCGGAGATCCAGGTTTGGGTTAGAGGGTTTGCGCCGAAGAGGCCGACGATGTAGATGTACGAGACGGCGTAGCACGCGATGTGGTTTGTTGTCGCCATGCAGACGATGTAGCCGATGCTTGCGATCGCTACTGGGGTGGCGAGGTGCCAGCCTCGGTCGCCGAAACGGTCGGAGGACCATGCGATTGAGACGGCGGCGATGCCTGCACAGAAGTAGGGTGGGAATGTGATGACCAGGGTGATGACGCGAGAGTATCCGAAGCCGCAGACGATCGCAGGGTAGAAGTTGGAGAAACCGTAGGCCGCTGAGATCGCGATGTTCAAAAATATGATGATCCAGAGCTTGTAGTCCATCACGGACATTTTGAGGCCCTTCCAGATGGTGATCTTTGTTTCGCTGTCGACTCCAGCAACTGTAACTCGGTCGGCAATCATTCTGACCTCCGCAAGGCGACGCATGTCTTCCGTCATGGTCCACATGGTGCTGCCAGTCCTAGAAGCCGGGTAGTCGGGGAGTATGACCACAGAAGCCAATCCAAAGACGGCGCCGCATATGGCAAGAACTATGGACAGCCACTGCCATCCGGCAACGCCGTATTTGCCTTCGAGCGAAGATAAAGTGGCCGCCGCGATGAGACCTGATAGTCCGTTGGCGATCGGTACGCCGGTAGCCATGAATGCAACGCGCACACCAAGCTCTTTGCGATTGTATAAACAACTCAAGAGGTACACAGCTCCAGGGAAGAGAGGTGCCTCTACCACACCTAGGAAGAACCTAACGATAAGAAGTCCATTGTAGGATGTTACACCGCAAATTGAGGCCGCGACGCCAGACCAGACGAAAGCGCAGCATCCGAGATAGACACTGGGGCGGATGTACGGGATGATCATGTTCGATGGGAGTTGGCCGAGCACGTAACCGGCACTGAGGATCGAGATCGCATTGCCAAACTGGTAACCGGTAAGACTCATGTCCTGATCGAGTGTGCTAAGTCGGGCTTGTCCGAGTGATGCTCTGTCAAGATTGTTAGTTGAATTGTGATGGTACCCAATGGCAAGTGAAGGGCAATATTTACCTGTCCAGATAGTTGGTGACATAGAGAATCCACAGCATTGGAACAAGTGTGAGATCCAGGCGACGGACGAGCTTCTTTTCCAGGTTCCTCCAGTCTGGAATTCCTGAACGTTCGATAATCTCTTCGGGGCTTGGGAGGTCTTCGGCGGTTCGGAATTTGGGAGCATCTTCCATTTGTTCGATACTGATGCCCTCCTTCTGGGGGGTGATGATGGCATCGATGGCTGAGTTCCGTCGTTCAGTTTCCTCGGGGGAGTTGTTGGTTCCACCTTCGGACAACCGGTTGCCGGTCATAGAGGCATTGCGGTCCCCCATTGTGGTTCGAGTTGAGAGCAGAGGCCGCGGTGGTAACGACGAATGCCGGTCGAAGGGTGCAGTGAAGGGTCGGATTGGAGTAGTGGAATGTGCGGTTCCAGTAGTTTGGTGCAGACGCTCTGGAGTCTGATACAAACTGAAGGTGATGAGAACGATCTTTATATCACATCGATCCCACCCTCAAGACAGCCCAGATCTCTCCGCATTGCCACGCATTGGCAGTGCCAGATCCCCACGGGGACGAAGAAGATGTCGCATGCCCGTCAATGTCGACCGCAAGTACTTCTAGCCGACCGGCAGCATAAGAAGTGGAATGTGCCCTCTTGGCTATTTCTTGGTCGAGTATGGGTGCCTCCCGTCGTTGAGGTCGACCACAGGGGGTGATGCTTTAGACGGAGGCCGGAAGTCGGCAGTCACTGGCTGACCACCGCGAATCTTGCATGGCCCTTCGCGTGCAAGATGTGGTGATCATAGCAGTATCTTCCATCTCTTTTTCGATAACATCTTGTTCACCGCCGTACTCTCATAGAATTGCCGAGAGTCGTTGACGGGATGAACAAACCCTTGATCGTCTCCACATCCGGTGTTGAGTGGTGGTGTGTGTGGATGTCTCGTTTGTGCCAAAGGAATCCTGATTACAATAGCGGAGCCAGGAGCCTTGGTATACATGCTTGAAAGGCGATTTTGTATCGGTGCCACGTAGCGATGTACTCCAGGAACATGTCAGCCGCGGATATCACGGTCCACGTCCTTCCGTCGCCACTGTTGGAGAGAAAGTTTGAGAGCTTCGTCCCCCAAATCTGAAAGTGATAAGCTCTCAAATTTTGGGATAGATGGTTCAAGCCAGAAAGTCGGAGGTTCGCGAGCACGGTATCCAAGGACACCTACACACCCGTTCTTGGAGATATCACCGCGACCGCTTCCGTGGACTTACCTGGCCGATGCAATCCTTCGAGGATGACATTGTTTGAAAGGTCTGAGCATGCAATGGTCAATTGAGTCAGAATTTAGAGTCGAGCAGAAGGCAGATGGACTGGCAACCGAGCGACTGAGATATAGTCCAGAAATGGTCGAGTTCGGATACGAATGATAGGCGTGGCGATGATGCCAGCTTCACCATTCACAATGAGTTGGCAGCCTGCCAGTGAGCACACCCAAACACTTATCTTTTTCGAGTCTCGAGCAGCAAGGACGAGCTGTTCTTTTGCCGAACCGCTGCTGTCGCTCCTTGAGTGATATATCTTAGAGGGCGGTGTTGATAAGGAATCTGGTGCCTCTCTCACTGGCACGTCTCGGTCGCACTTGTCCGCCAAGAACTCTTACCACACATAAGACATTTCCTGTGGTCGTCAACATCAACAGGTCCAAGTCAAGTCGAGAGAACAGATCAGCATTTACCGCCCTTACCGCCAGTCACGAAGATAACCCATCAACACACACACAAAAGGTCCATCATCGTCGCGAACAACAACCGAAGTCGTCCCTCCTCGCCACGAGGTCTGCTGCAACTCAACCCGTAAAAACCCGCGACCAAACACATCCAACACATCCAATCAAACACCAGATCCCCAGATTAAACTTCCCCGAGTCTGCCCCGGCTTCCCCAGAAGAGAAGAGAAAAGGCGGATTGCCGACCCACAGCACTTCACTGTGCAAGTCCCCTTCGCGGCTTCAACACTTTCAACACGGACTTCGGACGATCAATCAGCGACGTCACCTTCGAAAACGCGACGAGGGAACCGGCGGATTTTTTGCTGCTACCCATGCCAACTAATCGTCCTAGGGTACTGTCAGATCCGCTATGGCGCCTTGTGACATGACTATATTCCAGGCTCCCAGGGTACCCTGCGGGTCACCGATTGACCGACTGCTTACTTGATGGTCAGGACATTGATTAGTAGGTTATCTATCGCGTGAGCTCTTTCATACTTTTTTCCTCAATCTCTTGTCTCTACCTCCACGGTCGACAACCCATACAAGAGACCTACCATCGCCGCTTGGAATCGAGACTATCACACTCGTCCAGACATACGACAAGAGATACACTACCGTTTGCGACACCACCCAACATCCAAACCGCGCTCAACGAGTTGCGCCCACGACCACAACAACAACAACCATGTCCAAAAGTCCGTCCCTCCCCCCAACCCATGGCTCCCCTATCCCGCCTCCTAACAAGTCCAACAGTGCTCTCCCAAATCCTGCACATCAAAGACACCACCAAGACCACCAAAAACCCCACCAACACCCCACCCTCCTACGAAGAATCACTTCCGCCCATGTCCTCCACGCGCCAACCCAAAGCCGTAGGCGGCCAAATGACCGAGGGCGTCGGGGTCTCGCGCGTCAAACCCAAAGCGCCGAAGGAGAGCAAGATGGAGAAGTTCAAGAGGTATGTTGCGGAGGATGTGGAGAAGCAGGCGAGGGGGGATATTTGGGGCGGGAGGAGGGGGATGGGGGGTCATGGTTGACTGAACTGAAGGAGGGAGAGGAATAGGAAGTTGTGACTTTTCGGAAGGTTTCTTTTGCGACGGGGATAGAATGATGAACTCTTTTTGGAACAATTTGACAGATAGATTATACAGGAAAGATACCCCACTTCGTTTCATCACAATCAAGTTCACTATCTCTCGATTCGTCAGAAACGTCTTAAACTCCTCAGGCAACCCCTACCTTCCAGTTCTGCAATCCATTCTTCCACCCTCGCCCTCTTCAAGCCCTCACGTCCCGCAATCTCCTCAAACGCATGCTCGCCGTCGAAATATCCCACGAGAGAACAGAACCTCTCCCTGAACTCCATGTCGTCCAACGAAGCCTCGATGCTCCGCAGAGCAGCCTTTTGCGCAGGAGTCGGGTTCAAAGGATCAGTGATGAGGCGCTCGAGACATGCTGAGTCGGCCGATTCGCCGCCCTGCTGAGATTGGAAGTCCTCGCTGCGCTCGTCTTCGACAGAGCGACCGACACTTCCGCCCCGACTTCGATTCCGCGCTGAGCCCGGGATGCTTGTTGTCGAAGCGATGGCGTGTAACGGCACGCCCGTGGGGAAGGCAGTCTGATCAGAGGCAACACTACTGCCATCGTCAGACGCCGAAGCAATGCTCCTCCGCACACCCAGGAGTCTAGAGACGGGCATGGGTTTCGCGCCTGTCTGCCCGGATGAGGCGGCGGTGGTGTCGCTTGCGGAGCGGTTGCTGTGGGTAGTCGAGAGAAGTGGGTCGTCGCTTTCGTCGCCTGCGCTCAGTCTATCCTCGCTGCTCCGCTCGGGGCACTGCAGCCAGCCGACAGTCTTCAGCTGCGCGACAAGTTCATGTCTCACGAGCCAGGCTAGGATTTCCATGTACGGCACGCGGTGGTCGCGGCTTTGGATCAGGGCGCCGTATTTGAGTGGGCGGCCGCCGAGCATGGCTAGCATTGTCTCCATACTCGGGAGTGCTGGGAAGCGTTTGGCGTACTCGATTCCGAGTTTTCGGAGGTTTCTGGTTTCGGAGCCTGTCGAATGCCCGCTTCTTTGGCGTGCGCTGACGACGTACAGATTTCGTGGGTGTAAGGGAGTGATGACGCGTGCTTTGCGCCATTTGACTAGGTGCTGGGCGAGGAAGATGATGGTCTTCTCTGGGATGTTGAGTTTGGTGGCTTGCTTTGCGAGGGACTTGGTGGGAGTGCTTTCGCGGATGAAGTAGGAAAGGAGCGAAGCGTCGCGGTGTTCGTCTAGTGTACGGACGAGGTTCTCGCGGCTGTCGAGGAGTAAGATGGTGGAGAGGGCGGTGATGTGGACTTCGGAGTCACTCGGCGACTGTTGGAGAGGGATTTGAAGTGCCATCTCCATCCCGTCGATTCGAAGACCGGCTACGTCACCTGCGGATATGCGCGTGTAGACTTCTTGCAATGCCCAAGCGAGTTCGCTGTGCGATGAGAATTGCGGCCACAGAACTGAAGCAGGCGTCTTCTCGGCGCGACCTCTCTGTTTCATAGCAAGTAGTTTCCTGCTCTCGGTACTGACATAGTTACTCCGCTTTTGGCAGTACTTCAGCGCTTTGCTCAGCTTCTTCGCCACATGCTCGTACAATCCTGCTGTCTGCCAAGTGCTTGAAGTCTTCGCCGAGAGCGCGAAAACGACGTGGAACATGGTCATCTGCTCTGCGACGGCGCCAGAAGTGGTCGACGAGCTGTTCATAGAAGTCCCCAAGCTGGCGAGATTCCCGTGCGAGTCGAAACTGTCCGGCATGTGCTTGTAGCTGCCGACCGACAAGTTCGTCGCACTCGAGTTTTCGGGCGCGGTGATGGTGATGCCAGCCATGGTAGACGAGAGTTCTTTGACGGGACTTAGCTGCTGGCTCTGGCTCTGGCTCTGGTTCTGGCTGTCCTCTTCTATAGTATCGAAACTGCTATCCTTGTGCAGCTGACGTAGAGTTCTATGAGCGGGACGAGTTTGCGAAGATGCACTTGCCTCGCCCTCGTCGCGAGCAGCCCACGTCCCATCTTCTTTTGCGAAGACCGGCAGTCCGACGAAAGTAACTCCATCCAGGCAGATCTCGAACTTCTTCTTCTCACTCCATCGGCCTGGGCTAAGCAGTCTCTCCAGGCTGCCGACTTCTTGACCCAGCACTCTGCCTAGTGGATCGGATTCTTCAGTGGTCCCGTGGCAAACGGAAGGATCGCTGGCACTTTGTGGCCGTCTCCGTTTCGACGAGTCCGAATCGGTAGAGCAGTCGGATTCGGAATCATTCCCATCCGAGTCGGCATCGTCCTGGCGTAGCGAGTGCCGAGTATCATCTTGCGGCACCGGAGGATAATGGAAGATCAATTTAGGGCCAGGTCGTGAGCGGGTGATCAAGAGGACCGCAATGAGCCCATCGGCCCCTTTGGCGCCGTTCGGAGGGGAACCCATTGATCATCTTTACTGCCGATTATTTGTTGCTTGTTAATCAGATGCGTGACATTTTGATGTTCGTGTGATCGATTGTTGCAGAGGCTGTAAATCGCGTTCAAGTCGAGGCGGACGCGATTGTTCGTAACCCTAACCCTTGGCCGACATCCTGCCTTCAAGTTTTGTTGTCTAAACCTGGATCTTTGCTATAGTAGATAGGTAGCTAGCTAGCTGGGTGCATGTAGACATTGAGAAGCTACTTGTACAAGGATTTAAAACGGACTTGGTTGCTCAGTTCAGTTAAACGCGGTCGACCCAACATCAAATCCACCAGACGAAAGAGAGCGCTGTAAGCGGTATCAATCGTGAGCCGAGTGTTTGGATTCTCGGAGTTGTATTTGCAGTTTGTTCTGTGGCCTCCGTTTCGTACATAGACTCTCCGTCCGCCGCGCGGCGTCCAATGGTGTATCTGTAGATCTCCCATAAACTTCCACAAACATGCCACAATGCATTTTTTGGTTGCCAAACTCCCCGATTCTGCCTCGTCGAAAATCTCCATGTATCCAGCCAGTTTCTTTCAAAAATTGCGTTGCGTTCGTCTTGCTTAACCAAACATCTTACATGCCCTTCATGCCGCGGAAGAAGTCCATCATACCCGTGAAAACAACAAGCAAAATACCTCCACCGGGGCCCAATCTCAGCACCTTGGGGATGAAACCCTTGTACAGCGCGCCAAAGCCCTCCTCCTTGAAGACCGTTCCGAGCGCCGGGAAAGCCCAGTTGTACTTGGGCACCTGGCCGGGGATCTTGGTGGTGTTCTGGATCCTGCTCTTGACGACATCGAGAGGGGTGTTGAGGACGGTTCCGATGGTGCCGCCGATGGCGCCGGAGATCAGGTCGTTGCGGACCTGGATGGACTTTTGGTTCGTGGGGTTCGCGGGCAGCATGGCGCGGACCTGGAAGATGCAGCCGAAGTAGCCGGCGTTCCACAGGATGTGGCGCCACATGGTGGACTCGAGGCCCTGGTAGAGGGCGAGGGGACCTTCGGCTTTGACGATCTTGCGGACGACGTCGAGGGGGCCCGAGTAGTTGGCGGCTTGCGCCTTGTCTGTTGTTGGGGTTGTGAGAATGCGATTCTCGCGGTATGGTGTAATTCTGTGTGTTGCTTACCCTGCAGTCTAATCTTGACCAGCTCAAATGGCACAACGACAAAGGCCTCGGTGGCTCCGGCGGATGCGCCGGTCAGGATGGAGAGCGACTGGTTCATCTTGGCGACACCGAACATGTTCCTGTAGAACTTGCCCCACTCGTCGTTGGCGGCGAACTTGGTGGCACGCTTGGGAGCCTCCATGAGGATGGGAGCTGAGATACCGCGGTAGAGGCGCGAAGCTCTGGATTGGTGTCAATTCCGTGGTCACGTCTGATCCTGTGGTATATCATGGATTGTCCATACCCCTCGTTCTTCACGATCTTCTTGATGCAGTCCAGCATGCCGCTGTAGTGGTCGACACCCGGTACAGGAACATGGCTCTGGATTTGACTGTGCGTGTCGAGTCAGTTGGCCGTATCTCTTGCTGTCCGCCGAGAGCGCACACGCGCGCAGACTCGATTGACAGTCCAGTACCAGAGAGGCTTACACGCGAGTCTTGACGACGTCCAGAGGGTACATGACCAGGATCTCGGACACACCGGCGACGGCGCCGGCCATGAACTGGTAGACGAAGGGGAGAGGCTTGGGGTCGGCCATTGTTGCGTGTCGCGTGGGGGTTGAGTGGAGAGGCGAGGAGGGAGCGCTGCAACGAGAGAATTGAGCGAGTGTATGGACGTGAAGGTGGTGGTAGTGAAGAGAGTGACGAGTTCAGAGTGTCGTGCTATCGCAATGCCTCAGCAAGTTATGGGATGAATTTAGTTGGAGCTCAAGCTGATAACGGCTCATGGTTCTCCACTGGGGAAGGGCCGTTGAGGCTATCGATTGGGTAATCAAGATCGACCTGCTTAACCGACATTGATGAATCCTTCTTTTCTTTCTCCTTGACCTCCAACATGCAATCGTTCGAAAGCTGACATGCTCGAGGCATAACGTGATCACAAACACTGGTACCCGGTCTCAGCCTCATCCCGATCGCAAGGTTTATCCTACCTCCTACGCGAGATTTGTGGGTGGCCTCACGCTGTATCTGTATACAAAAGTCCGCAGCATGATTTTAGAGAGGTCATCTTCAATACAGTATGCAGTACTGGAAGCTTGTCGCGTGACAAGTTTAACAGTAGGAGCTCCAAGTCCTACCATGTACCTTGTATATTTATTCGAGCGAGCATCCTCATCTCTCACTCTCCTTCGGCCTCACACGCCTGTCCACCTCACACAGAGATAGAAAGAAACCATCTCGCCAGCATCGACCAGAATGGCATCAACCACCCACTCACCCACCAACCTCCAACTAATCCTCAACGTCCGCATCACCCTCAAGTCATCAGACCTCGACACCTGGCTCCCAGTCTTCAAGTCCGTCCGCGAAAAAGTGCTCGCCGAACCAGAGTGCAAATTCTGATAGCTGCCACTTCAAGGCTTAGATTCGACCTTCAAGGGTTCGAAGCATCTCATCATGTCCATCAAGTCGTTACTACATCCTCCCACCTACACCCGATTCTTCGTAAACATACAAAAGTAAAGCGGTCCTTCTTTCCTCCCACTAGCATGATCAGGCAGCACAATCCACCCACTATCCGTCCTCTCCGCCCAACCCTCCTCAAGCTGCCTCTCAACCTCCTCCCCGAACCCTTCCACCTCAACCGTCCAATTACAAGCGCCTTGACTCGCAGCCTGCCCAACCGATTCAATCGCCTGCTCAACAACCCTATCATTCTCCCCCCTCGCCACCGAAGACGTAACATACATAACTCGTCCTCCAAACCTCACAGCGCCCATCGCAGCCATCAAAAGCTTCACCTGCATCTCAAAGATAAGCTCCGACTCCTCCGGCGGCCAGGCCTCATCAACCGCCAGGTCCTCCAGGTCGTCGTTGTTGTTGTTCCTTCGCTCCCCGATCTCGGCTGCGCCCAAGCTGAACGGGTTGACGAAACATTTGTCGTAGCCCCCGCCGCCGAGGGGCGGTGCTGGGATGCTGTTCTCGTCGTTCGGGGGCGTGCGGGGAGGAGCTAGGATATGTGCTTCGCCTGTGCCTGTGGGCCCGAGACTGGCGGGGAGGTGTTCTCTGAAAGCCGCTGCGATTGAACTGCTGGAGCCGGTGTCGACCCAGTTGGCGTGGAGGGCTGCTCTCTTGGCGCCCGCGAGAGGCGGTGTTGGGGAAGAAGGTTGGAGGTGGGGCCACAGTGACTGGGCCATGGCGAGGGAGGGAGTGCCATCGCCGTGCTCGAGGACTTTGTCGCCTGGGAGGACTTGTAGGAGGTGCACGGCGAGGGCCAAGGAAGTCAAGATGTAGCCGTAGGGTCTGAGACCATTTGATCCTTTCTCTGGCGGTGGGATTTGTTCTTTCCGGAGGTAGCAGGAGAGGTTATCGGCTTGGATGTCGTTTGCAGCTGAGGGGAAGTGGACTCTTTCGGCTTTTTCTGATGAGGAGCCTGCTCCTGTGATGCGGTTGGAGTCTTCTTGGGGCGTGTAGCGGTTGTAGAAGATGGCTTTGTTTTGTTGTTTCAGCAGGGCTGGGTAGAGGGTGTTGTGCCAGCGTTCGCCATAGCGGGATGGATGGGCGAAGTAGGCTGAGAAGGCGTCCTGAGGTTGTTGAGATTGAGCCATGCTTGTCGTGATTTTACGCTTGATGCTGCTGATGGGGCTGCTAGATTCGTGGAAAGCACAGAGAAAGTTGAGTGAGGTCGAAGAAGCGATAGGCAACGAAATGTTGTTGGAACGAACGGACGCAGGTTTGACGTCATTCGATGTTCAGTTGTTCAGTTCATCGATGATCGAGACGTGCAGATCTCGAGTCGAGAACAGCAACAATGCCTCACGAAACGTTGGAAGCACTTGAAGGTTCAAGCTCTTGTAAACGGAACAGTTGATCCAGCGAGGTTGTTGTCTGGCCAGATACGCCATCCGTTTCAACCAGTAACCCTAACCCTTAGTCACGATTCTCGAACAATTCGAGAGCCATACCAGTACTAGATGAGTATGGTAAAACGCGAGGAATGCATAATTCGGTGCTTGGATTCAATCGAGTTCAAGGTACGGTAAATCATAGCTTTTCAGGATGCATGCCCTTCGACCCCAGAAAGACTCCATCCACATTCACATCCACATCAACATCCACGACCAATCAAATCCAACTGCAAACCACACCACAATCACCTCCAAGTATCAGACTGGCTCGCAGTACCCGCACAGTTCGCCGGCACACTATACGACCTATCAGGATCACTCTCCCAAACAACTACACTGCCATCCTGCCCCTTGATCAAATACTTGTACTTCACCGCCTGGCCTGCGGGCAGACCAATGCTGACAAACCACAGCGGATCGCTGCTGGTGTATTTGGTAGCGCTGAGGGCCACGGCCTTCGTAACGTCCCAACTTCCGAGTGCCGGGATGCTGCCGACGATGTAGACCGTTTGGCCGAAGTTGGTGGCGCGGCGTTCGTTGAAGGTGACGGTTGTGAGGGTCGGGGTCGAGCAGGGGCCGGAGCTGGTGGTTGAGGAGGGGGAGGAGGTGCGTGAGGGCCAGGCAGTGTTTGTTGCGGTGCTGCATGGGCCGGTGGCGGAGCCGCGGGAGCAGGTTGAGGGGAGGCGGGCCTGACATTTTGTTAGTAAGTGTCATAACGAATGGAGTCGCGAAGTACAGAAAATATACCGAAGAAGCGCCCCATGAAGCTGGCACGGCGGCTGAGCGGGCGTTGAAGGCCGTCAGGAAAGCAGCGTAAGACCACGTGAGGTCAGTGGCAGAGGTGGGGTTTCCGTTGGAGCGGATGTACTGCTCGGCCAAGGAGCCATCGGCGGGAGTGTACTTTTGCTACAGAATTTGTCAGTATTGATGGCTCCGGTCTTACGTCAAAAGGTACTTACTGCGTTGGACATGTAGCTGTCAGCGTAGGCAAAGACAGCGTTGACGATGGAAGTGAAGGTCGCCGAGGAGGAGGCGTAAGTTCCGACTGCAGCCGACGGGTAGACATCTCTGAAGAAAGGCAGAGAAGTGCTTGTGATGGAGAGAGAACCGATCTTCTTCCATTGATAGACGGCATCGTAAAGCTGCTCGGCAGCGGCGAATGTGTTGAGGTACCTGTATGGCGGTTAGTCAAAGCATACAGTCATCCATCGTTCGTTAAGAACTGCTCACCATGGGTTGCCACCGTAGTAGCTGTCCTCAGGATAGCGGCCAACAGCAACACCAACACCCTGCGCAATGCCATTGTTGATAGAGTAAATCGATCGGAACGAATCAGTGACAACCTTGTGGTTTGCAAGCGCCTTGTCCGAGCACGGCTGGAAAGTAGTAGCATCACAGGTAGCCGCAGGATCGAAAAGGTGAATGCTAGTGAGAATACTGTTCGCGTCTTTGCCAGAACGGCCACCACCGGTGTTGGACAAAGCGTAAGATCCAGTCCAGTATGATTGCAGGAAGCAGAGTAGAAGCGGCGCTTGAGAGTTGCAGTTGGGGCATGAGGTGCCGAGTTGAGAGGCGAGAGCACTTCCCTCAACCAGGGAACGGTATTGCACACCAGTCGTGAAGAAAGACTGGCTGTTAACCTCCTCCCAGAGATCAAAGGTGGTCTGGTTCCAGTATTGAGTGACGTAAGAGAGGTCGTTTTGCACGATGGGCCAGATGATTGAGTTCACGGTAGCGGTCTGGCCTTTGCTGATGAGGTAGCGAGCGTAGGCAATCATCGCCGTTGCTCTGAGTGCCGGACCATCTCTTTGAGGACGACCCCAGTCACCAGTGAAGGCTGTTTGATCAACATTGAACTTCGGCTCACCAAGACCACCAGAACAGAGGCCACCAGAGCGGCTGGAGACGCTTTGCAGAGCAGCTTGAGAGCTGATGTAGTCTTGGATCTTCGTCTCAAGACCTGCAGACCCAGCAGTCCCTGCCAGGAACTGATCGACGAGAGCCTTGAACGTCAAGGCAGAGTCTCGAGTCCAAGTGTAGAAGTAGTCGGGGTTCGATTTCGACGGAGATGCGACGACGATGCCAGATCTTGCGCCTTGGGCTTTGGAGCCGGAAGATCCAATGTTGTTCAGCACGCCTTGAAGAGCGATCGGGCTTTCAGATGCCAGCCATGAAGTCAACGATCCAGTGGCTCTGGGTTCCAGCGCCGGAGATGCGTAGGACGCAGCGATGAATGGTAGGAAGGCCTTGAGCAACATGTTGATGATGCCAGTTGGAACTCAGGTGTTGTCAGTAGGATGTTATGTGTCTGAGGAGTTGTCTCTCGTTGGGATGAGGTCTTCCTTTATGTATGACCAGGCTCTCTTGCACCTGCCATGGCAGTATCCAATTAGAGTTCAAGATGATGTTTATAAACGGGCCGAGGGTATCCGCAGAGGGAACGGAAAGCGCTGCTCGATCAAGACCAGTGGCCGAGCCGTCAATTTAATGCTTAATTCCCCAGACTTCCAATGATATTGATGGGCCTTGCATTGCATGGTCATGCTAAAGTGTCACACGTCGACCCCGCAAGACCTCTGTTTACCTGCAAGAGAACGCCATCACATGCTGGCATGCAACAAATACCTCCTTGTCGGACTTGTACCTCGGCGCTATAAAGCACCAGTGTCAAAGTTAGATCCGAACGCGGAAGGTGTACAACCGGTCTTGCTCTCCACAGGTTAAAAATCTTCGCGTACTTTCGCTCATCATCAACGGAAAATAGTTGCAAGACGGCTCGCTTGTTGTACAAACAGCGCTACTGCAATGTTGACTTCAGCTGCACATGCGTAGGATTTATGCGAAGCCCTGCACTGTGATCACCTCGTTTATTGCTCGTAACGCACTGATGAGACAGGATCAAAGGCCTTGGATGTTTCAATGTGGTCAGTGTAAGAACGCAACTGGACCATCGACAAACGCAATCTTTCTCGGGCGCAAGCCCTTGACTTTCGAAAAACATCACTTCTCCAGCGACCGAACATGGCCTACTGTATTTGAGAACAGCACGCCTTCCAGAGCTCGCTTGTAAGCTTTCGACCGTACTCTTCAGGGTCGAAGTCGTCGGACCCATCGATATCCACTTGAAGTCACTGGCCCAGACACCATCGCCTTCAGGCGTGCCAGTAGAACGGGGAAAACAATTTCCGTCATCAAGGTGGAGCCGAGTCTGGCTCTTCGAATTCTGCCGCCATGAGACTTTGTCACCCACTTCCTGTTGCATTCACAAGGCAAGTGGTCAGGAAAAAAGGGAGGTCGCCGGGAAACGGCATCGGAGAGACGCGAGTCAAGGCTGCATGTCGGCGGTGGTAACGAAGCGGGCAAGGTCGTCGCTATGGCGCGGCTCACGATCCAGTGTCGCGACGGGCTGGTAATTGCTGTAGGGTGAAACATACAACGAAGGCGGGAGTGTGGCGTCTGGGACACTACCACGTTCCGTGAGCTCTGGAAACTCGACGCCGTTGTCGATCAGAATTCTGACGATATCGTCGTAGCCCCTGTTCAGCGCTATTTGCAATGAGCCACTGTACCAATGTCGGCTTTGAGCGCGAAATCCATGCCCTTCGGTGAGAACCAGCGCGACGATCCGGCTGCGGTGTTGCTCAACGGCCTCCGAGACCACTCTGCGATAGTATGCGATATCTCTGTAAGGTACACTTTTACCATTTTCGAGCAAGACTTTGACGACCTCCTCGCGACCATTGCGACATGACTCCAGTAAGGCATCGTAGTAATCTTGGCCATTCCCAGCGTTTGCGTCGGCTCCTTTCTCGAACAGTAGCTGAAGCAGCTCAGCCTGGTTCATGAAAGATGCTGCGTAGATCAAGGTCCTCGCGGCCAGCTCAGGGACGGGGAGAGTGATGTAGCTATCCAGAGTGACCCCGAGATCAATTAACACTCGTGCAACAGCATCGAATCCTCGGGTGATCGCGATCTCAAGCGCGCGACCTGAGCAGGGTGGAACATTTGCGCCCCTCGCCGACAAGTAACGGATTGCTTGGGCATCTCCAGTCTTAGAGATATCAGTGAGCAGATCCATCATACAAGAATCTGTAGGCATCGGGATACCCTCTTCGAGCAATGCAGTGAAAGTATCCATATCTCGCGATCTGACTGCTTGTATAAGTAGCACAAGCTCATATGTTTCCGGGAAGCGTGCGTATGCGCCCTGTCTCATAATGTTGAGAAGGACTTTGACTAGGTGGACATTCTTGGATTTGATCGCCGCCTCCAATGCCGTTGTGAGTTCGTCAAGACCGAAAGAACGAGCATTCCCGAGGAATGCGCTGCTTAAGAGACTTGCAGCGCCAACATACGCGAACTTCCTCGCGATTGAAACGTTAGGAGGGTATCGACGAGTATCGTGTATAGCGAAGAGGCTCGCCAACTGTTGCCAGACTGGGCTAGATATTGCCACAATGAACTCGCCCTGGTCGACGCGGTTGGTACATGCGAGCTCGGCGTGAGACACGATTTGATCCGTGGCATAAGTCAAGAATGGAAACATTGCGGAGGCTTTCTTGCGGAGGCTCTTTGCTTCCTCAGACTTGGCTTTCGGCAGTTTATCTGGCAGCGAAAGACGGTCAAGAACTGGTTGCGTGATGAAACTGAGACAACATCGTTTCAGGTAATCGTGAGTCAAACCCAGAAGGTTGTCACTGAGTTCGGGGGCGAGGGCTGCGAAACCAGTCTCGCGTAGATAGTCCCGCACTGATTCGTGAATAAATTGGATCGTTGGCTTCTTGCCCCTGGTAGTTTCGGCAAGGCCCTTGGAGGTCTCGAGGATGAAGAGATCCATGGATTCGACATCATCCTCATCGGGGTCCCAGGGTTGTGAAGCGACAAAGTCTGGGTCTCCGCTATGGACAGCGAAATACAGCTCCTCGCGCGTGAGGGGGCTTTGAGCGAAAGAGATCCACTGCAGGATGGGGACCAGGTGCTTGTTGTCTTGGATACCTCTCTGCAGGATGTCTTGGAAGAGTTCATGCAACTCGGCCGGGATCTGGTCAAGACACCTCCGCAGTTTTGCGTTGTTACTGCCGCGATCGCTTTCTTCGTTGAGTATGCGTATGACGAGCACAACCCACATGAAGATGCCCTTGGCCTTGGTCTGCACCGCAACTCGAACATCTTCGGCTGTTTTGCCTCGTACCTTCAACTTGCTCTTGATGTATCTTGCGATGTCTTCCTCGTGCCCGTCTTGACCGTCGAGGATCATCGGCTGGCACTTCTTGATCGTTACTTGCGGGTAGTGTCGACTGGAGAAGCACACACGGAGACCGATGCCTCCCTCGGCCGTGGACTCGCCGAGCTCCTCAAAAAAATCAATCATGTCACGTACCTCGGCCTCCGGACACTCGTCCAAGGCGTCAATGAAACATGTCACCCGATCTTGTCCTAGCTGCGTGACCCCTTCACTGAAGAGATTCTTGAGGCGGTCAATGGGCCAAGCTTGGTTTGCGAGGCTAGCGATCTCTTGTGGTTTGAGGACGTCTTGCAGTCGGGGAACCGCTGCCAACAGCTGGTGCAACAGGCCCCGATAAAGACCTTCCAGTGATCTCTCCAACAATTCACCACGCGCGTTGAAGAAGAAGGAAACGATGTGGTCCTCAGGTAGCTGCTTGGCCGCTGACTGTACGAGGAACTTCATAAGTGTCGATTTGCCTGCTCCCGGCTTACTCTTGATCCAGAAGAAGCCGTTATGTTCTGCTAGTAAGTCTGCGTTGCGCCAGTTGTTGTACTCAGGTTTTTCGAAGATCCATTTACAGGTACTCGCGTATGCCTTTCGGATGTTCGCCTGACGATTGTCCATTCGGACAAAGCTCAGCGACTCCATGGCGACAGCGATACTGTTCTGACTGTCGCTATCACTCGGAGTCTTGCTCTGGTTCCGATTTGCGTCTGGCGTCAATCCGCCATTTGGCGGATAGTGGTAGTTGTTGACTGGGCCGTAGTGATTGCCATTGTGCACACGAGCCGAGCCATGCGCTTGACCGCCTTCGAAGTGGTGTCCCTGATGCTGATCTGTGACTCGTAGCTCGTGTGCTTCGCCATAGTCCACACGCGCATAATCCTTCGCTACATTGTCGCCCGCAAGGTACCCCTGTAGTTGGCCGGCCGCAGAATCCGGGCTGTCTCCATCTCTTCTCTGTCGTTTGTTTGGTCGGTGGTCGGAATACAGTGTCAACTGATCGTTGGGGCGCGAAGGTCCTGGCGAAGGTCCTGGCGAAGGGGACAAGGCTGAGCTGGGTGAGCGGCGTCTTCGCCTGTCGGTGCGGTCGTTGGCGTGCTCCATGAGACAAGGTCGACTCGACACAAGCATCGAGTGCTGGTGGAGATGGCAGTGGAGACGGCAGTGGAATCCAGTCAGTTGAGACGAGTCGATAAGATTTCAGACCTTCGGGACAGCACTTCGAGACTTCGACGCTCTCGACACTTGGTGGACTTACGCTTGCATGGCCAGGCTCGTCTCGTATCCAATCGGGACGTGAATGCTGCGCCATGCACGAGGTCAGAAGCGCTGCAGCATGCATGCTAGATATAGTGGCCTGATCAGCTCAGCCCTCGGCGTAGCTGAACCAGACAGCACAGCCGCACAGCGCTGCGAGATAGACAGGATCGTCATTATTACACTCCGTCATCATCGTGGCAGTGTGCCTTTGCATGTTCAAAAGATGGAGGTGCTTTGAAGAATCCGTCTGATCGCGACTTTGACACGCGCCAGCCACGAATTCTTGGCAGGGCAATGTTGGTCTTTCTCACCGCGTAGAAGCATGTTCTTTTCAACAACCTCTTCTCACTCTTTCAACCATCGCAACACATCTAGCCGCAAGGTTGTCTTCGGAAGCCGAAAGGACCGGCCATTGAAACGTTACCTCTTCTCGACGTAAACCGACAAGTCACCGTTGCAGCCCGGACGGAGGAGACATCGCTTAGGCAGGAAGTATCTCTCCATCTCGTATCAATCATGCTCATGTCAATTAGGAGTCCTCAGCTGCAGCACCGGATAGCTCCTGTGCATCGCTGTTATACCGCACGCGACAACCATCTGTATCGGGTACATATGTACTCGTCCAAAGCCGAGTCGTAACCGAACAGGAGGCGTATTCCTCCGAAGTGCAGCGACCCGGACAACCGCAATGACGCGATACACCACATCTGTGGTCGCCGTTGATACATCTGCAGTTTCCAGAAGTGTTGGGCAAGCTTCCTTTTCGCGTGACGATCGAGGTCTCGAGAAAGTTAGGGTTTCGGTGCCGAAATGCTTCACAGCTGTGACTTTTGATCGGCTTGCAAATTGGCTCGGTTATGCGCACGTCTACGCCACGGACAGACGACTGCACTTCTCTTACGCTGCCAGCAGCAGACACCTAGGACGACATATCAGCTTACGAACCTCCGCCTAAAAGATCTTCATCAAGGCAACAACGAACACGACGCTAGGGAAGGTTAGGCCGTGGAGGTGGAGCCTGCTAAAAAATCAATTCCACTTCTTTCCCGGACCCTGTGTCAAACACTCTGGGGCAAACGTGTGTGGTGGGTAAGTAAATAAATTACATGGCAAAAAGGTGTCTTTCATCGTCGTTGTGTTTTCGTCTGCCTGTCTTCCATCTCTACTACATTTTCGCGACACTCACCTAGTACTACTCTCTCTCTTCCTCGGTCACGACCATTGACGACGCCATGACTTGCCCGAACCTGTGGAACGACTTCTCCTTTGCACGATCAAGCAAGCGGCGACAAAGCGCATATGGCGACTCGCCCCAATTGAACGACTTGACGTCACAATACCCTATTCTTCTTTCTCTCGCAAAGAACCTGTCAACATTGGATCTCATCAACCTCGGGCTGACTTCGAGAACAACTTGGAACCACCTATCGGCGCCTAAGAGGCCGTATCTCCTACGACGAGGTGTCGTCAAGACATCGCTTCGATGCCAAGGCCTGCACATCCAGCCCAGACCACAAAGTCCGCACCAAGGAACACCATATGTTCTCCCATGTGCGAGCTCGCAATTCGTGCCGGTCAAACGATGTGAATGCTGCGGCGTGGCAGTCTGCGAGGCATGTCAATGCACCTGTCTCTTCAATGGTCCAGAACCAAGTCTAACCTCTCCCCAGATATGCCGCTTCAACCCGACCAAAGGCGCAATGCTCACCTATACGCACAAACGCCGCTGGTTCTTCCCCTCACGCTCCTCTTCGCGCCCCGACACCGTCGTCAGCAACATCGAAACAATGCTCGACAGCATGGTTCGGCGCGGCCGCATAGCCCGGCGCGGCAGTAACAACAATACAACTACCACCAACTCCAACTCCAACTCCAGCCCCAGCTCCGACTCCGCCCTCCTCACGACCGAACAACTCTTCACGCACCTAAACCACCTATCCCCCACCTTCTGCGCCTGCACAGTCGAAACCCGCTGGCTCGACCCCTGGCTCTGCGTCCCCTGCCTGAACCAAGACATCTTCCGCGCCCCGACGCACGAAGCGTACTACGCTACTCGACGGCGCTCCTCGCTCGCCCTAGCCTGTCAGCAAGGAAACGATATCGGTCCCATATCCAGCCTCCTCGACTCCGACGACGCCGTAACAGGACACATCATGGCGCCCAGGCTGAGGTCGATGGAGCAGTGCAATCTGTGCTATAAGCGATTGTCGAGGAGGGACCCGGCGGCGAGGAGCGGGAGGTGTTTGCCACCGCTGGAGGAGAGTGATCGGCGGAGGTTGTTGAGGGAGAAGGCGATGAGGTTGCAGGGGCGGCGGAGGGAGGGTTGTGGGGGTAGTGGGCGGAGGGGGAGCTGGCCTAAGAGGAGGGATACGAAGGGGTGTGGGGCGGCGGCGCCGTTGCCTTTGAAATTTCGAGCGGATGTGGGTAGGCGGAGACGGGTGTCGGAGTTGGCGGTGTTCGATGATTGAGGTTGGTGTTGCCTTTCCACTGATGCTAATGTTTAGCGTAATTTCCTGCGGAAGTTGATGTTGTTTGCTTCTTGCGATATTCTTGCAGCCTGACGGTGTGATCCAGAGTGCTCGAGATCAATGTCGGTATGGCTAAATCGAGCGTGATGAAGCCGCACCGTCCTTATCGAAGATTCAACAAAAGCGGACTGATCTCTAGGAGTAGACACATTGCCTCCACAGCGCCTATGCACATCACCGGTATCGATCTTCCTGTTTTCTTCAACGGACTCGGCTAATAGACTGCTGCTCGTAGTTATGCAACTTCACGATCCAGACACTCTCAGGCACATCAATAGCTTAGATCAAGACGGATTGGGACCCTGACTGTGCAATCCGCTGTCGCTTCTAGATCTTTGCGCATCTTCCAGTTTTATTAGACGACAAGGGCTCCAGTATGGTAGAGCCTTACTACTGTATTCGTTCGCCTAGTGGAACGTTTGGGCGTCTCGGCGTTCAAGACATTGCCCTAGTGAACGGGGGGATGAGCACGCGGCTGATATCGCTGCGATCGCTGCGACCTACATCATCATTCCTGCAATGTCCTTCGAGGCTCAACCCCCGTGTCAATGATCGCCACGGTCTTCATTGAATCGCGTTACGAGCGATCTGAAAGAAAAGTGGGACTTAGCATTTGTCAAGACGTAGCATGCAGCATGCAGCCACAGTGTGGTCTTTGGTCGGCTCCATACGCCCCTCATCTCGGTCGACTCGCAGCCAGCCAAGAAGCAATATCAAGCTACTTTGAACCTTGACTCTGGTACCGGCTCCCTCTTCTCCAATGAGCGTCGAACAACCTTTCCAGCCGTCTCGTCTGGATTCCAACGTTCTGGATTCCAACGTTCTGGATTGCCACTGGTGGCATGGCGTATGATATATTGCATGCATATACGCTTCTAAGCGAGGTTGAGCTGTCCCAGGACCGGTCCAGTGTGCGTGCGAGCTCCGACGATCCAGTAACTTGCTTGGGCTCTTCAATCAAGGAACAGCCTCTAGCTCTGCAGTCAGTCGGCACGGACGTCGCTGACACCAGATTTTACGTCCAGAGAAGGGTGAAAAGAAGCAAGTCTCAGGCTTGGTGAGCAGTATGTCCGCCTCAGGAGTGTCATGGATCGGTAACAGCACAACAGACCTAGAGTGGGAGACAGTCGGTCCCTTCCAATGGTATATTGGAGACAACAGACGAGTTCATCGTACCTACATGTAGTGTCATGCATCCTTCAGTTTGAGTCGCAAAACCCATCGATATTGAGCCTAGTGCGTGGGCTCGCGCCGTGCCCACGCGCGGTCCGCGCTGGCCGAGCTCGGCCCGACGACGACGGTCAATTCGGGAGGTCTTTTCTTTGGTCTCACTTGACATCGGGAGGAAAAGTCGACCTTTACCTGGACTGATCATATTACTATGTACTCCTAAATCCGAGACCTGTATCATCAGGTAGATGGGCCGATTCCAAAAGAGATTGTTCGGCTATCGACGTGTCTCGCCGAATTCTCGACCACAAGCGGAAAACCTTTCTAATTTCTCGCTACCAATAATCTGCAGCGATCGACCGGACCCATGCGTCGAAATCTAGGCTACATAGATATGCCGCACTAATAAGTTGCAGCATCGAAGCAAAGCAGGCGAGCGCGCTGCGCTTGCAAAGTTACAGTCGGGTTACAATTCTAGATCTAATCACTCCTTGCAGCTCTCGGTCTCTGATTGTCTCTCCTCGCAGTACTTGTCAATGCTAGCGGGTTATATCCAAGCGTAAAGCAAGCTATCGAAGAGCGCTAACTTTGATGGTCCATGGATCGTGTCCAGCGAATCCTTCGCCCATTCGCCAAGAGTGACTTGCTCAGTGCTATGACGGCGGCAGCATCCACTTGTCAAAACGACACCACTACGATGAGCATCAATCAGTCTCTTGGAGCTTACTACCTATGCGCCAATGTATATGCTACCACATTGTCAATCATGGGAATCGGTCACATGCACGACGTGTCAGGCCGCTAGGAAGGGCTCACGTATACGTGAATGTCTCCGGGAGAGAGATCTTGTCTCAAGATCCCTTAACTGAGCTCTGATGCATCCAATCCAAGATACGGTAGATGGCTAGATACACCGCTCTCTGGGCCTAAGTGAGGGATGCTGCCGATATAGGCGACTGCTAGACTCGATGCACGCATGCCATCGCCCCCATCTCATGTTCATGTGGTGGACCAGGTCGTCAATTGGTAGTGCTATCAGTCTGGCGCGTAAATAGCGTCTACCGAAATCGCGCACAGTGTGGTCACTCGCGAGATGTGCCTCTGATGCAGCGATGGGTATAAGTCGAACATCACTGAAGCAAACCTCCAGCTCATGAACACGAAGACAGTACCGTCCCCCCCAAAGCCAAGATGCAAAGAAAAGACTCCGTTCAAGGCGGGTTCCTCAAGACCCTTGACTTCAATCACCTCCTCGAAGGCTCTCCAAACGAAAAGTTCGATTTTTCCATCGAGCTGGTCAACAACCTCCGCCTTACCGGGTTCGTCAAGTTGAAGAACTATTGAGTTAGCACTAGCGAAATTGACGAGCTTTTCGATCTGGTAACTCCTCGAACTCTCATCGCCTTCCTCGCATCAAGCTTATGGAGAATCTAGTCTCGCCGCTTTTTCCGCCTGACCCAAGCCCAGAAGCTATCAGCACCGCATCCTCGGAGCCCTTACCCTCACCGAGGATATAGCTACTTGGGTCAAGAATCGATCCCCGGTATCAGCGGGTTTGAAAAGGGCGTGCATCAGTCGCCCACAGTCCGAGATGTCAAAGTATCTGATACATCTACCAGCCCATTGCTCACAAGCTGACATCTGTAGGAAACCTACGATATGGGCGGCACTAAAGACTCTGAATTCCCGAATATCTGGCCAGACTCTCAACATCTGCCAGACTTCAAGCCCACTATGGAACTTGCGTTCGCCAAACACCACGACTGCTTGAAGAAAGTCCTCGAGTGCGTCGCAGTGGGCCTCGGTGTCCCAGAAGATCTCTTTGTCAAGAGGCACCACCGACAAGAGCATGAGTTCCGCCTCCTTCATTACCCCGAAGCTCCTGCGAACTCTTTCGAAGAAGGAAGCGGAAACATTCGCATCGCCGAGCACAGCGATTTTGGCACGTTGACGTTCCTACTGCAAGATGGCGTTGGTGGACTCTGCGTCGAAGACCAGCAGAATGAGCGAGTCTTCCACCCTGTCACTTCCGAGCTTCACGAAGCCATCCTCAACGTCGGCGACTGCTTGCAACGCTGGACTGGTGGACTGCTGAAATCCGCTAACCACAAAGTGACGGCTCCAACGATCTCGAATGTCACAGAGTCGGCTGATCCGATCCCGGAACGTTTTTCCATTGCTTTCTTTGGGAAGTCGGATCGGAAGGAATCTGTCCGTGTACTACCAGAGCTTTTGACGAAATCTTCTTTGCTTTACGACGATATCACGGCGGGTGATTACAACATGCAGAAGCTTGTGCGGACATATTGATACTGCGGAAATGTGTGAATACCATCGTGGGTTTTGAATTGTGTGCAGCTGTCCATAGACCGTTAGGTGGTTAAGGGAGCGCACGTAAACAGAATGTCAAATGATGAATTTTTCCGAGTCGGACAACTTTGTTGACGATACATCATTTTCTCACCTGACAGCACTGAACAGCACACACAGCGAGGCTACGGTTGGATAGAAAGTCCGAGAATCATAATTCCCGCAGACACGGCGATTCCTGATCGTACTTGCACCGTTAGCGTGCATGATCATCCCATGCGTCTTTGATTGAAGCCTAGCGCTCCCAATCAACGATATCACTAGCCGTGCTATTCAAACCAGTGTACCTCTGACCTCCCGCGTAAATGTCGAATGTAAAAGGGAAGCCGAAAATATGCGGTACCCTTGCCCGGACTTCCGCCTGCGCTACTCGAAACTATTCCATGCGTACTAGAGTCTCGGTACCGTGCCTAAACTCTTGATCACCCTGGCTATATGCTGATCTGTAGCGCGCGGTTACATCGGCCACCGCTCTTGGAAGAATCCGTGGCAGAGACATCTGTGTTCCAGACCGTATCAAGGATTACAATACCCGAAGCGATTTCCAGATCGAGCTTTCGTCATGTGCGTTGGTGTGGAGCGAAGTCCCCTGGAAGCCGTCGGTGGCATATGAGATGCCACAGATCTAGATAAAAGTAGTGTGGTCGGGCTTTCTTCTCTCAATTTGATCCTTCGACCACTGTCACCTTTTTTTCCAACGGCAAGCTGCACATTGAGATTTTTGCAAATCCTTCATTCGAGATGCCTACGAAGGAATCGCTATGCATAACAGATGCCAACTCGATCACAGTCCACAAGCTCTTGGCGGACAAAAGGATCGTTGGTTCCATCTTAAGTGCTCAAGGATTCTTAGACGATCATGAGGACAAAATATTTGGTAGGCCGTTACCAGTCGCATTCACGTCGAGACCTTCCTGACACAAACCCTCAAAAGCGTCTCAAATCGATCTTGCCATCATCGAGCTATCGAGCTCCAAGTCCGAAGACATCCAGTCGATACGACAGAAGCTCGAGAAAAGTATCACTTTCTGTTGGAGCTTCCAGAGATCTCACTCTGACTGCATGCAGGATGGCCAGACGTCGTGGTCGTATGCCTCAATGGTGTCCCCGAAATTCAAACGCTCTCAGTTCGCAAAGAAAGCTCTTCTCATTTTGTCGAGGTAGCGGAGGTGCCCAACCTCGGCATGAAAGAGTCGGTCCGCGATCACCGTCCGCACGATCCTTTAGTGAGTATACTCCCGACTTCAGAGCTTAGTACCACGCCACTGACTTTTACACAAGTACATATGCACGCATGGTGATTCAGCCGAACAGCGCGTGAAAGAGGTAGTCGCAAGTGTGTTTCCGAATGTTCGCTTTCTCCCAGCATCGACAGGAAGGTCAGTCGCAAAGTCCAGAACCCTTTTAAGATTAAGAACTTGTCAAGACTGACTGCGGCTTCGATTATAGTGCAGCCACACTGTGCAACCTCGTCGGCGCAATGCAGACGATAGAGTGTATCGCCATATCCGAGGCTTTCATGGTCTGCCATCTACTCGGAGTCGAAACAGCGCAGCTCCTTCGGGTTCTCCAGCACGGCTCGGCAAAATCCGAGGTGTTGACGCCGTTTTCGACCGATTCCAGTACGGGAGTCATGCAACCCTCCAAATCCACGCTCGATGCTTGGAAGGGTTTCCTGGAAGTGGTGTGTGGGCATGCAAGAGACACTCGATTTTCGTATACTCTGCCACGGACAGCGATCGCATCCATTGCCACCCTGTCCGGCGAGTTGGAATCCACGTCGGCCGAGCGCGCCGCTCCACGGAAACCCTCTTCAAAGACCCACGATTCTCCAGAGACGGATCCGGATGACGTAAAGAGAGGCGACAAAGTTCTTGTGATCGGTCTGGGACTCATGGGCATTGGCATCGCAAAGCAACTTTCCAAGCATGTGGAGACGCTCGGGTCCGACATTGACGAGTCCAGGACAGAGGCATTCGCTGAAGGCGGCGGTAAGGTATGCGAGAACATCCAAGAAGATTGCCGCGAGGCAACATTTGTCGTCGTGGTGGTGGAAAGTGAAAGCAAATCCATGAAGCTCTCTTCGATGGAGACCAAGCCATCGCAGAGAACCTCAAGGATGATGCTACAATCGTCATCCACTCCACGGTGTCACCGGGTCACGCCTCCAAAGTCCAGGAACGTTTCTCGCAGGTCAAGCCCGAGATCGTTGTGCTGGACGCTCCGATGTCTGGGACTCCCGCGAAAGCCGAAGAGGGGAAGATCTTGGCATGCCACGACGACGTTAAAAATCCTCCCCAAAATTCAGATACTGACTTGAGTACAGGTTATCCTCGGCGGTACTGATGAAGGTTGCGCAAAGTACGAGCCCTACCTGAGGCTCTATACCAGCCAGATTCTCAGATTTCCGCGCCTGGGTCTTGCGAGTCAGTTGAAGCTACTGCACAACACCGTGGCCGGTTGCAACCTCATGGCAGCTGCTTACACCCTGAAGTTGGGACATTCCATGGGCTTTGACCGCAGCGTAAGTCTGACTCCTCCCGCTGGTGCTGATGCTTGATAACTGAAACGGGATTCTAGTTCCTTCGCGATTTCATCGCCGAAAACAGCGCACGTAGCACCTACTTCGAAGATCGGGTCCCGCGGATTATCTCAGACAAGAGTACCCCAAGTGCTCACCTCAGTGTCTGGCTGAAGGACTTGGTGATCATCCCTTACATGACATGATTTTCGAACAGAAAACTAACGGTATCTTCGGTAATCGCTCGCCATCCAGCAATACGCGGTCAAGTTCTACTTCTCGCCCCTGTTGGCGTATGCCCTCGAGACTTACCGAGTCGCAGCAGTTCATGAGGGCGATGAGGCAGGAGACCATGATGTCTGCGATGTGTGGTAGTTGTGTGTAGGAGATGGTGGCGACGGTGTCGACGTGAGTTCAAGCTTGGAGCAGTAGGTTGTTGATTGATGACTCTCAAAGTTTTAACAACCTGTTAAGAGGTTTGAAGTCGTGGTATTCGGGAATGAGTGTGACGAGATATGACGCTCCCATTTGCCGTGAAGGGCTCGCATCCATGGAAGGTTGGGTTTAGAGTTACAGTCCTTCCAGGTTGACAAATACCAGAACCTAAGGTCGGACGGTTAACACTGGCATGAACTATCAGTGTGCTGTTAGCTTTGAGCAATTTCGCTACTGAAAATGATAATTTGGCTGTGTACCAAGAACAATTTCAGATACTCAGTTCCGAGGACTCATTCAAGACCGAGTACCCGATCACATGCCACATTTCATGAAGCTCATGACAGTGCCCAACAAAACCAGAGAAACAAGCACCAAAGAGAGCTTTCGCATAAGGCTACGCTGTGCTGCCGCGGGGCCTGATGAGTGGTCAGAGACACCCGAATGACCCTTCTCAACCTCGCTCGAGTCAGTCTCGACGGTCTGCGCGTATGAAGGCGGCGGTGCGTGGGCAGCGGCTTTGATCGATTTGATCGTGAGGCTGAAATCGCCCTCCTGGGTGCCGAAGAAGCTGAGACACGAGGTTAGGATCGTTCCGAGAGGTTCAATGTGAAGAGGAAAACTTTACCTTCTCATCATGATGCTGAATCGCTTGATCTTCTTGAGATCGAGAGGCTCGGCGTCTTTCTTCAGCTTCCCGCGGTAAGTCGGGTTGAGGCTGTCCCACGGGATGAAGACGGTTCGGTCTCTGGTTTCGCCGGTGACGGTCTGCGGAGGCAGGTCGAAGTCGCATTCCCATGAGATGGTGGCTTGCTCGCGGCCACTGTCTGGGTCGCGGGAGAGGAGAGTGTCCTTCAGAATGAGAGTGTATCTCTTCTCTGTGTGGTCGTCGGAGTCAGTCGGTCGTTCCCAGACTGCATGGGCTTTCCAATGTTGGAACTTACTATCGCCCTTGGCAATGTCCAGCTGAATGCCAGCATAGTCGGACAAGTCCCAATTCTTGTCCTCACTGACAGTTCGCTGTGACGCAAACCCTGCGCCATCAAGCGTCTTGATATCAAGATGGCCGTAGAAGCGAGCGTGCTTCTCGTCGCGAACGAGGTAACTCTGCACGAAGATAATTAGTCGCCTTGTTTCAGCGCCAATTCCGCGGTTTTCGGGAATCTCGACTCGCCACCCTCTGCCTGCGTGTCTCATGCCATGTCATGGCATAGCATGGCAGCATCAAAACGCGAAAAGACAACAACATACCTGCGACTTGCCTCCCCTCACCCGGTCGTCACTTGCCGTCCATTCATCCTCGTTCCAGGCGCTATGCGAAGGCTGATTAGTAACACAGATCGTCGATGTTGCATCCTGCCGAGGCGGCGACCCGAGGAGGCCGCCGCCCACAGTGGTAGGAGTTCCTGTAGTACGACAGAAGCCGGCGGCCACGTGGGAAGGGAAGGGAGTAGACGATATGCACGGTAATCGGGGGGCATGGAGGCGGTTGGGGTGGCGGATGGGGCGGACTACTCACTGGTCTCCGCCGAACAGCACGAGGCTGTGTTTCTTCTTTTCGTCGCCGGTGAGGAGCGACATGATTAGACAGCGAGAGGTGGGTGTAGGGTTTCGGTGTGGAGCTGCTGCTGCTGGTGGTATCGTGGGTATCAGTACCAGAGGACTTATCAGGTGTCTGCTGGCGAGTCGAAAGATGCCTTTGTCGAGGCGAAGTTGTGGCGTTGACAAGCGAGATGCGGGCGCCAGTGTGGTGATGAGTAATAATCGACAGGTGCGTTTTGGATGCAGGCGTGATGCACAGGTACAGGAAACTAATGTGTTATGTACACAATCAGGATATGCCCGTCTCCCCGCACTACTGCAGTGATATCAATTACCCTAGTCCACACTCTAATCGTAGCGACTTGGAAGCGAAAAACGACTCGTAGATCCGGCTTCTGCCTGCCGAACGGCACGGCATTGTTTGTTGCTGCACATCACAGTACACGCATGTAGCTTCAATACCGATGACACATCTCTGTGTGAGCATTTACTTGAAGGGGATGTTGGTGGAGAGACTGCGACAACTATTCCAAGTACTGGCGAGAAAAGGCAACGTGTCGAAATTTCAAAGCCACCACTAACACCGCCCCCATCTCCATCGAAAGAACAACGCCAACAACATCAAGACAATACTAGACATGTGAAACCAACACTCGCCGACTCGGCCCGAGACGGATAGTGCCTCCACCACCTGGTACCAGTCGACCACCAACCAAACTCGCATGCAGCATGTAGGTGTGCTGCAGCAGCAAACGCCTGAAATCGGCAAGAGAAAGGAGTGGCGTCCACGCATAACGGTCCGCACTTTTTGGGGAAGCGAGAGAGAGAGCGAAACGCAGGTGCCCGTGGAAGACAATAATGGAAGCAACCATTTTCATGACTAACGAACGCGGGAGTATGCCTGAAGTCTGGGACCACCACCACCTCTCCATTCTATAATTGATGCCTCTCTGATGGAACGGCGTGGCAGTGCCCTAAAGTAGAAGTATGCCTACTTGGTGCCTTGGTCTCCGATGGCGACATGATGCTGCGATGCGAGGAGGATTGTGGGCGTTCCAGAGGCTGCAGAAGGAAGAGGAGGCCTCTGAGCTCCAGGCTGCATGTATTGTATACAGTACTTTGCTGTTGTAAGTAGGTACCAACGTGTGTACCGCGACAGGTATACTTCAGCCTTGGAGGAATATCTATTGCAAGCCCCTAAGGCAGGCAACCTCAATAATGCCATGCTGTGCCACGCTATGTCGCGTGCTGTGTACGAGCGAAGAAGAAGGCAAAAAAAAAAATTGGCGAGGCTGAACATGTGCGCGTCCCTCTGTATATCGTACGTTTCTGTACGTGGCAGTCGTGGCTGGGCCGGAACGAAGGAATGAAGGAATCAAAGCCTAATACCCACTCGAATCCATCAAACCAGCGCCCAAAAAACCAATCCGGGCTCGGTTTTCAGGCCGAAATTCCGCGGTGCGAGTGGGCCAGTGTTAGACTCCAAGCCGGAAAGCCAGGCTACATACGTAGATCGAATTGTTGATCCCGCCAACTTCCAAGGTCCAGGAGTTGAAGAAAGGGCGACCGGCTTTCGGGGCCAAGATGATTCCGGCCAGGCACCAGGCACCAAAAGGCGGGAGGACGCGGGTTGGTAAGTGAGTGAGGAGGAAGGGAAAACGATTGCGAATGCGCGATAGACTCACGTAGTCAAAGTTTACCGGCGAGTAGTGTCTTGGTTTCGCTATGATCGGAGCTAGAACAACTGGGATGAAACACCCTGTTCCTGGAACAAGTTGCACATCAGCCGGGGCGTGGGCTGTAGATTAGTACGCGGTCCCTTGGTCTGTGTGATTTATGGTATGGGGCGAGAGTTTGAATCCGTCGAACTTCCAGCCAACTACTTGAAATGCTATTTACTTACTAACAAACTATTGCCGCTGTCATTAAACGTTGCTGTATACTTTCCATGGTTGTTGGAGACTTAGGGTCCTGCCGTCTTGGAGACTACTTGGAGATGAGCCAGTAAATGCGATGGGGTACGTATGGTAGAGTAGGGCATCGCCCCCAACGATCATATTCCTTTGCGGCTGTGTCTGTGGTAACTAATATGTCTGCCTAACCACGCGGCTGGCTAAGCCCCAATCCTAGACTACCCCAAATCCCCAGATCCCATCTCCCTTGAGTTCACTCTCGACTCCACAGCATGAGATAATCGGCCGTAAATCAACAAGATCAAAATTATTAACTCCGTTGCTACCTGACACTCCGTGGCTGTCCTTTTCCATCCCTGTCTAATATGTGTGCCTGGGCCTGGACGCTAAAAGTAGAAGAGCAAAGCAAGTAAACGCAAACTAAGATGGAGAATTACAAGGCGCTGTGACGCTTCTTCGTAAATCATCATTGTGTGGCAAACAAAGAAATAGGGCAAGTAGTTGAGTATGAGTGCGTGCACTCAAGTCTTAAACGCGCTGCTCGTAAAAGTGCAAGGGCGGAGTCCGTGGCATAGAAGCCGGAGTGCGTGGGTATGCACTCAGATCTGGTGGCGACAATTGTTCGAGCGAGTCCGATAGCGAGGGCGTCTGTCGCATTCCTATCAGCTCGAGCTCATTGCAGTTCCGATGTTCGCACGCCAGTCGTCATTGCGGGTAGCTGTAGCTCCTCGCGAATGGGATGGGCGCTTGGGCGGCGGCGGTGGTACTTACATAGGCGGCTGCGACGTCTTGGTACGACGGGGCGACGGTGGTGCTGACGTCGACGCCGGCGATGGAGGCGTAGCTCATGCTGAAGGGGTTGATTTCGTCTTCGGCGTAGAACTCTTGCTTGATCGGCGGGGTTGCGATGCCGTTGGGGTACGTTTGGTGCATGGGCTGCATGTACGAGTGGTACAGCGGGATATCCATGGTCTGGGGCATGGCGCAGTATGCGTTCGACTGCGAGTAGGACGGGTAGCTAGCGTGGCTTTCGGTCCCGGCCATGGAGGCGTATGAGAATGGGGGCGGCGATGTGGAGAGTTGACGGGTGTATTGCTGCGAGAACATGCCACGGTCCTCTGACGATGGCAGCACGTATTGTTGGGCAAGCACTTCGGGTGTGTGATCGCGACGGTGTTGGCTGCTTGTCGATCGCTGCCTTGAGGCGCTCGCGGAGATTGATGTGACGGAATCGGATCGTGAGAGTTCAACGGGACGTTGTTCGGGAGATGCTGAGCTTGAGCCTGCGCGACGTTCGAGGTCTTCCAGACGCTTCTTCAGCTTCTTGCCTAGAAGGTTGTTAGTATGTCTCGGTCTGAAACGAACTCTCTCGATGATACTCACGGTAGTTGCGTTGAGCGATCCGGTTTTGGATCCTTCTGCGTTCGGCAAGATCTGAGATCTTTGTCCAGTCTTCGTTGGGGTTTGCACTGGCGCTGAAGGCGCTGCTAGTGCTGTGTGCTGTGGGATATTGTTTGGCCGGCTCGGGTTGGGCGGCGTACGACGGAGGGTATGAATATGCGGTATGGCGAGACATTGTTGGTCGATCGTACATGTTGGCGGGGTCGACAACAGTTGTGATGGGGAAGAAGACGATTGATTGCAGGATCAAGTCCAAGTCCAAGAAGGAAGAGTGTGTTCAGTGGGTTGATGATCGTTCGGGAGAGGGCAGTAGTCTGTACAGATCTAAAGAAGGTGGGTGAGTAGGAATCGGGGCCATTCGAGCTTCATATAACAAAGCACGCGAATGCTCAGGTCACTGGCGCAGCACTCTGAAGATGCAGGAGTCTGACGGAACGACATCCCTGCCAGGTGCGCCGTGGCCATGTGTTGCGAGCGAACGCCCTTCGCATGCCAGCCCCCCCTGCGACGCCGTATACGGTCTGTCCGCGCGCGCCAGCAGTGCGAAGGCTTGCTGCTGCTGCGCATCACCTATCGGCCGATACCCAGTGTGGACGCCTACGAGGCCCCTGCTGCTGGTACTCTACCGTACCCGTCCACCGACCACCATGCTGTGGGCCTCTCCGCAGCTGCATCCTGCGTGGTGGGCTCGGCATGCGGCGGGCCTGCCTCACACCACGCTCGGTTTGCCTGGTGGTCTGGCGGTGGGCGGTGGCCGAGGGATGCGAGCTAGGAAGGGTACTTGGGAGTGTACATCACAGCATCTTGCTACCCCCTACCCCGCCTCGCTCGCAGGGCTGAAGCTGAAGCACCTGAAGCACCTGAAGCACCTGAAGCACTCGTCGCAAAGTCTGCCCAGAATAACGCACTTGGGCAGGTACTGTATGTACTCTGTTTGTTTGTGGTTCGCGGCCGGCCTCACGCTGTTGGTATGCTATGCACGCATGAGCGCTGACAGGTCGCCATCATGCCACGAGTTGTTTGTTACACATTTGGAGTAGAATCCCAGCGAGCTGTGTTGGAGGGGATGCTGCCACACATCGGAATGTCCGGTGCGGAGGCAGTCGGTAAGGCGTGACTCCAGGGTGCGGTGGTTCACGGGCGATATGTTACAGAGTCCGGTCCGCGAAAGATGTCGCAGTGCGGGTCGATACCGCCATTAGTCAGTGGTAAACCGTTTGCAGAGATGCGAGCAGTGAGGTCGGATTGGCTGTTTCGTTTCTACCTTTGATGATTAATGATCGGCGGCATTGTCACGAGTCGTAGCAATCAAAATGATGATGATATGCCCGGGCCTGCAGACCCGCCCCAGGTCTGCTACGAGATCCGCGACTGGTTAGGCATCCTTCGAAACAAGAGCCGTGCGACGATTGTTGCCCAGTCGCGGCCTGTGTGCAAAGCATAAAGTGGGGAGAAAGCATAAAACGCTGCGAGATTGGCACAAACGGCTCGTCGGTCCTATCAGAAGGCTTGTGGAAATCAGTACACCCTCGCAGCTTCACCGACTCCCTCCTGTCTCGCAGCGCGCCACAAACACATGCCAGGTCTCTCTGCTGGTACCAGCGGGACCTATCAGCCCTACGACCGGCTGGGGGAGCCAGACGACAGCGAAATGGCGCGGTGGTCCAGATGGAAAGCTGCAGCTATCCTTTCTTGGTCATCGGTCCAAGATTAGAACCTCGCTGGTGACGCATACGGCCTAGCCGTCGATCGTCGCAGTGCTCGAGAGTCGAGGCAGACCAAGGGACGGGCATGGGCCACGACGACGGACAAGGACAACCGTCTTACCCGTTGCTGTACTGTTACCTGTAGCACAACGCTCGCACATGGACAGAGGCAGCCCGTCCAGCCCTACGGGCATTGTACTGTAGTCCTGTAGAGGCTGGTGAGTAAGCACTGTATGCTGGACAGGGTGCTCACCACTGCTGTCATGGTCGGTCGACACGTGGGGATTGAAGATGGCGGCCGCACTGTGCGTAATGCATAACTTATCTTTCTCTGCGACCGCTTCGTCCCCTCACTGCCAGGAGGGACCAGCACGGAAATTCGGCTGCAGAATCTGGCCGACGGAATGCGCCGAATATCGACTCCGGGGTCAGGCAATAATCAATTTAATTGGCTTTACGACCCTTGGAAGAGCCAGATATCCAGCCGTATTCGTGGGTGCGATGGAATGGCATTCGCCGAGGACGAAAGGATGCATCAAGCCATTCCACTTCTGGTGGTCGCTTTCATTGTTAGTCATGACTGGAAGTACCACCTCCCAGGTCCTCTAGCTGCTGCTGCTACCTCCTGCTGCAGGAGCGGATCGATCCCCGATTTCCTCGCCAATTTCTTGCTTGGAGGTTTGGCGCGACCTCAGCCGCACTTCAATAATCGTGCTGCTGCCACGCCACGCGAGAAACCCCTCCAACCCACGAATACATCTATGTCCTGTCGATGTTGTGCGATCCATGGCATGATGTTTCGTCGCGACACCTTTCCACCATTCCATCGTCAATATTTCAACACCGGTAGCGGAAGAGTCAAGTGACCTCCAAACCACCATCCAAACCCACGGAAAGCCGGTGCCTGGTCCCACTTCCCTCGACGATAATAAACCCCGGTGAGAGGCTTTTCGGTCTATCTATCATTCCGAAGGACTGACTTTCGCTTTCCGGGCTAAGAACCTCCGGTACAACACAACAGGCCGCAGCCACGTATACTGCCTCCCACCTCGCTAACGGCCCCAAAGTTCGCAAATAACGAACGCAGGTGGCCTGATGTTTTGTAGGATCCAAACGCCTTGACAGAGATAGCGATTTGTCGGCGTCGCCGCAGCAGCCGGTCTGCCAACAGCAACATCCCTACTTATGCATGTCCGTAGGGCTGTGCGGCTTATTTGTAATCTGGAACCTGTAACACCTTGACGTGCCAGGCAGATTCGGTCATCTCGCTGTCTCGGATAACAATGCAAATGATACATTTGTCACAATCACTTGTCCATCGAGTTGTTGCGATCCTTCGACAGCCACGCAAGCCACGCCAGCCGGGACTTGACAGCCGTTGGGGAACTCTGTCGCGAAGGCAGCTTCGAGCCGAGAACGCCTTCGTCAGGTCTCAGATGTAAGCCACACGCATAACATGGCGAACTATATCTTTCAGGCGGCTATCTTCGAGACGTTTCAGCTTGAAGACGTGCTAGACACGGCGCAGCCGTTTGTGGTTGTTGTGATGTGACATCCGTATGCATGATGATGAACCAAGTCAGCAGTGAGATCTAGAACGAATGGGTGGAGACTGGAAGAAGGTTTCGCGTGTTGGCTCTCCATCTGGCTGCCATGCATCTTGGGAGGCTTAGTAACGACGAACTGTTGTCTCCACGCTCCTGTCCTGGCGAGCCAAAAGGTTGAGCAGACTGTCGACATGATCCGGAGACTGCAGACAGTCACCAGACGGCCAAAAAGCAAAAAGACAGCTGCTCTGATGAGCTTTGATATAGGAATAGCCGAAGGTGGGGCTCGAACCCACGACCTTGAGGTTGATCTTTTTGCTGTTATAAGAGCCACACGCTCTACCGATTGAGCTACCCCGGCAAGGGTCATGATTCGATGATGTAAGGTTGGGTGGTGGCCAATATGATCCCGGTCGTTGAGGAAGGAGCGACCGTCGCTCCTGCCTTGAAAGTGTAGAATCCGAAGTGAATTTTACCCCGCAAGGGTCCATCAGCCCTACGAGCTCCTTCTCTAACAACTCACCTCTCATTCCAAACCATTCACTTACACCTCAGCACATATCAACACTTGGTAGGCCAGTGTGATGACTAACTCGCGTGGCACTCATAACAGCAAGGGGATATAATGCAACAGCTGACATGCCCTTCACCGGCTCGACGCTCTCTCTCCGCGGCTGCCATCCGTCCTCGCCGCAATATCCGATACCACAACCCGGGAGACGTCGTTCCGCTACACACCACTCCTTCACAGAGTCATGCAGTCTCTATTAGACATCGCACACAGTCGCTGATGGCATCGTACATATGCAGCTTCTCCTAATCACCCGAATAAGGATGCACTCGTCCTTGTCATACTTCACGTCGCGCTCGTGAGGACGCCATTCAAGCACACGGAATTCGAGTGTGTCTGAGAGTTCTGCGTGCTAAAACAACCGCACACATGAACTCTCCAGCTTTCCGGATCTGTTTTCGAAAGGAGAAAATGCCAATCGCGTCATATCTGGACTACTGGTGTGTCTCCTTGAATCAGCATCCCTCCCATCCGTGCGGACCGAACGGCAAAGACTTGTTACACCAGGCCGGATACCGAGTGCACTTGCATCACACCCTAAGTCTATGGCGGTCAACACCGCTTACATCTCTCCCTTGTTTCCAGGCGTCTTCCACGAGTATCTGCATGCACATCGCCCTGCGTCTTGCATCCAACATGGGTATCTCACAGGCACGCCCTATGGAATGAGCAGCCATGGCGAACTTGGGGGCTTGTCTTACCGCCTTTCCGTTATGTCCTGGTGCTTTTGTGTACCGCCGTTGCGTTCTGACTGTGTCGCTTACTGCCGACAGCTGAGCTTGTCTGCGTTTAAGCTTTCTCTGGGCGATGGCGACGTGTTGGTATGACGTTACGTCGAGAGATGCGGCTCATGCATTCGAGAAAGGCTATTTCGCAGTCGTGCGTCTTTCAGCTCCGCCTTGTTGTAAGCATACATGTTGATATACCGCGCGGCTCGGCCAATCCGGTCTTGTTGCATTGACATCTTCACTGTGATACGGCCGGAGTTTGTAATTCCCATTCCTTGGAGCAAGACTTTACGATCAGGCGCCCAGTCGCAGGAACTTTTGCCTCTCTTCGGATTCTCAGGTCCCAACGCTGCAGGTCTGGTCGTGCGGCTCAAACTCGTAAAGGACGCGTAGGGCGTCGACGCAGCGCCTACATGTTGATAGAAGGATACTTGATCGTCTTGAGCTGTGAGTATGATCTCGCTTTGATAGGAAACAGAACAAGCGAACAAGTTCGTCAAATGATCGTAGATTTCGAGTGTCGATTCTATTTGGTCGTCGCATGCCTCGCTCTCGGAGCTGCAACGATCAACGCAATGGGCACCCTCCGTTTCATAATAGTTGCCCGTCGATCTGCTGGCTTAACATCTCTGCTCATAGCTGTGCCAATCCCTCGGTGTGAAATCTTTCCATTCATGACGTCTCTGGCAGCGTTGGTCCCCTCGGGTGTCGATTTTGGCCCTTTCTGAGAGCATTGCATGCACGTCATGTTTTGACCTGCAAACACACCGATCAATTATTCACTAACCCGCATCGACTGTACACGTCTGTCGCTTTTTTGGTGTGGGTTGTTTTCCTGATGTTGGTGTGTTCCTCGAGCCTCAATCTTGTCACGCCGTTACTTGCATCAGCCAAGTCACTTTCTAAGGATTGGTTCACAAAACGACTGACAATGGTACCAGGCGATCTTTCTGATGATTCCATACCAATCAGATAGCTCAGTACAACTACCTCGACGAATCGAAGGTCACCGGAGGACTTACGAGGCTTGGTGGACGAAACAAGGCATCCTGATGTTTCGGATGCCTACCCCAACCCTAACCCGACCTTGAGCGGCACTCGATTTCGAACAAAAAAAGTAGATCGGGTGTGCAGAGCTACAGCAACATTCAAATCCAGTGCCAAACGATCGATGTATCGCTCGATAGTGCTTCAACAGAGCAGAAGCGGTGTTGGTGCTCGAGTTTTGATTGGATAACACAACGTGAATTTCGTTGACGGTCGAAGACCCATCCACAACACGAGAAATTCGGATTCCGCCAACGATGTTCCTTTGAGGAGAACCTAGGTAACAATAACCAGGACCGCCTGATAATCTTCACTTCAAAAACTTCCCATCCACCCACCTCTCACCCGCATACCCCTCCCCAAGCACCGTCTCAACCTTAACCTCTTCCTCCAACTCGATCGCAAACGCCGCCCTCTGCCCCTTCGCCCCAGGCCCCTTATTATTAAACTCCCCATAAACGACCTGATCCGTCCTTTCATCCCCTACATTCCAGATCGCCCACCCAGCCGAATTAACAACGCTCCCCAACTCCGTCCTCTGGAAAACAACCCGCGCGAAATTCCTCCAAGGCCTTCCAAGGAAATACGCTCCATCGGCGACTTTTCCCTTCGCACCCCTCGTGAAATGCGCCGATGCGTCGACTTTAGACTTGTTGATCACGTACCAGCCGTCATCATCCAAGGAGCGGCCGGAGGCCGTGATCCAGCCGTGGGGAGGGATCGTGCCGTTGTTTTTGGAGTCGGGCAGGAGGGGCACGACTCCGATGTCGCATTTCTCGAACCAGGCGCGGGAGCGTTGCCCGAAGATGAAATCCGTGGCGCCTTCGATGTAGGTCTTTGCGTAGAGTTGGCGGCCGACGTTGGTGAGGAGGGTGTCTTGGTAGCCGTATAGGGCGCAGGCGTAGTAGGCTTGTTTCTGATAGAGCGCATGAGCTTGCTGGGTTCTTCAAAAGACAATGCAGGGAAGAAACTTACATCCGTCTGCGCGCTCACAGCAACAGCCTGCGAGCCCTCCCCGAAAGCATTCCTAATGTTAACATTGTACAGCTTGAAATCGCTCGTCCAGACTCTCAGAGTCGCAGTAAGATCGTTACTCGGCTTCGTTTTCTGGCTCTCGGAAGCGACGATGGTGACTTGGTTCGCGGCGTACTTGGAGTCGTCCTTTGTGTAGCCGTAGACAGTCAAGGGACCGCTGAGCTTGGGGATATAGACTTGCTCGGCGTAGGTGCCGGGCTGGATGAAGATGACTTGCTCGCTAGTGGTGGTATTCGAGAGTGCTGCGACGGCTTGCGAGATTGTCGTGAACTGTTGTCTCCTGCCGACTGTAAGGGCGCCTGGAGGAGCCTTTGTGCGACTAGCTGCTATAGCTAGGGAGATGAAACTGAGGAAGAGGGTGAGTGTTTTCATCCTGGTGGTTCGGGGTTCAATCTCTTGAACGGTGATCGAAATCGATGCATTGGACTGCCGGTCAGTAACCTTCTTATACTTCGATCGCACATCGCAACGAAACTCGTAAAGCTACATGAATTAATCCGCGGAGACAACGGCAGAAGAGGGGTTGATAGGTTTGGATCATAGTGATGTTGAATTGCCGTTCGTGGTGTAGGAAAAATGCGCCTTTCTCATTGGTGGAATGACTGCTGGGACTTCCGTCACTTAAGCTTCGTATGTATCTTGGCTCCTAATCGAGTCGTCACGAGTCATAATTGTCAAGACTCTTGCGGAGAATCAAAACACTATTCCGAGGCCAAGGACGAGGTTCCGCATCGAATACAGCCTAGCTTGTATTTCGGTAACCGGTGTGTTGCCGTTCAAATTGCAATGGTAAGTGAACAGCATTCACCGCGCCCACTCTCTCTCCCGAATCGCCCGATCGCAGGCTATTGAAGAGCGTCTTCGTACGAAATAGCATCCGAGAAGTCGTGCTTTACATGAAGTCGTCCAGGAAGTCTTCGTCTCGGTCCTGGTTGCTAGACATTTGCATCTGATCCTCGGTGAGCATGTCGTCGTACATGTGGTCCTTTTGCCACTTGAGTCTCTGTCGCTCTTCGGCCAATTTGGCATCTTCCTTCTTCTGTTTGAGGCAAAGGTCATCAGCATCACACACCATATCCATGCCAATCAGATAGCCACAGGCTTCCTCGAAAAATCCCAACCTACCTTCTCCTGCTGCGCAATGCGCTCAATCTTCCTCAACTCCCTCTCCCGATCCTCCTTCTCCTGCCTCAAATCCGGGTGCTTCTCAACCTTGGTCTTGTTCAATCGATTGACAATCGCGTTCTCACGCGCGCTCACATAAACGCGCTTGACCTTCTTGTTGTCCTTGAAGCCCACCTGACCCGTCGCCATTGAGCCATCCTTCTTCAAGTTCGACCAGGGCGTGTAGATGACGGTGATGTTGTCCTTCTTGTTGCCCTCGATCGAGTTGGCTTTGGTGAGTTGCGCGCAGTCCGTGAGCAGCTCCTCCGGGATCGCATCCCAGGTCTCGTTGTCGCGCATGCGCAGGTAGATATGGGCGGAACTGAGGTTGTCGACGTGAAACCAGACATCTTCTGGCCATCCGTGGGCGATCAGATCCTCATCTCTCTCAAGAAGTTAGCATGGACTGGCTTGTAAAGATTGGTCGAGGCGTGAGTCGCACTCTCTACTTTGTCCTTGCCGACGTAGATGTACGCGGCAGGCTTGACGACAGCGCTTGTGAAGTAGAACACCATGTTGAAGATAGGGCTTGATCGAGTGTGAGAAAGCGAGTGTGTATTTCGGTTGTCTTACAGAGGAAATGCTGGTTAGGAAATCGAAATCGGCATCCCACGCGGAAACCTCCCGCCCAACTTCTCTGGAAGGCCAACATCGCGAATAGCATGACAGCTATCTAGACTGCTATACGACCACGACAAACAAGCAAACCAACAACACCCACCATGGCTTTCCTCGTCAGCCTCCTCAACCTCGTTGGCATCGTATTCCTGGCGCATGCGTAAGCCCACCCACCCCAAAATTTCACTCCAAACGACATGCAACTGACACCTTCCACAGCGTCTACAGCGCCTACGAACACTCCCTCCTAGCCTCCGCCTCCTCCTCACCCACCCTCCGCCTCCCCACCGAGTCCGAGCCCAAACTGAACCTCCCAATCGACATCGCACTGGAAACTCTCTTCTCCGTCCTGCTCCTGTGCGTCGGAGTCGTACTCTCAAGCCCCGACCTCAAACCGATCCAATGGAGCGCCTGGGCCGGAAACCTGGAGCGCAGCAAAGAGGCTAGAGTTCTTGTCGAAGCTGGTGTTGCTCCTGGAAACCCGTATGCGCAGTTGGAGGACAGGCCTGGGTTCTGGGACCCCAGAGGCGCGAGGAAGGCTTTTAATTTGTGGGTTGCGGATGGTGCGAAGACTGCGAGCTCGTGAAATCGGATTGATATAGCAAGGAAGTTGTGCGCTATAGCTCAGAGTACGTGGTTTCAATAATGCGAAGCGAGCGTGTATAAAAGCTTGTTGACCTCATTGCACGATACTGCAGTGGAGCTTTTATGAATGTGGAATCTGTTGTTGACGCTTCCATCGGACGTCTGATACTACTAGAAAGGGTGTAAATGGCTACGAGCCTCTATGGTTCATACGACATCGCCAAGTCCGATAGTGAGACTCCTAGCAAGCTGCCGGGCAGTCCTTTCAGTTCCCTCTGCGCCACAAACGGACCGGTCACAAGTAGTAGAATTGGGCCAGACGACGTCTGTACACTTCTCAAACTTTTTGCGCACCTTCACATGCTGCTTGATCTCGACAGCAACGGGAGTCAGTCACACACGGAAGCGTAACAGCCAGTCCGACCACCCGGACTGAAGCGGTTAAAGTACACAGACGAGACCAGTGGTTCCCGACAAAAGCCACCGTCGGCCGAAGATGTGTACGTTCTCCTTCCCCTGGGCATTTGCGTTTGACGGCACAGAACCAAGCTTCTTGAGCTTCTCTTTGGCGGTCTTGTAAAAGTAATCCTCTGGGGCTAAGATGTAGGGGTATTCGGATGGTATCGCGCCGCAATCCGAGGACACGATGTTGTTGCTCCGACATTAGCTTCCATATAGGTGGGCCAGCCATCCAAGGGCACGGGTACAGGTCGCATACCCGGAGAACAAGCGTGGCGACCGTCGACCGATTCCGGAAGAATGAATGCCTGGCCTTCAACAGCCTCCAGGCTCCCCCACAGCGTCTCGATTTTTGAGTCTGCTGCTTGCCTGGATCAGGGCCCTAGCGGTCTGTTTGTCATCGTTGGTGGGTCTTAGAGTTACGACCTTGTTCGGTGTTGTAAATCAGAAAGACGTCGATCTTCTGCAGCAATGTCTCCGGGGTCCCCTTGCACTCTAGTGCTTCTTGGGTAGTTCCAGGGCAGTCCTTGCAACGCACTCCAACTTCGCTATTTTGGTCGTAACCTTCTGCACTCAGGGATCTGACGCCCAGATCAAGTTGTCCAGGCACAGAAACCTTCTATTAGGAGCCGTCCAGAAGTGGATTGCTGGCTCCACCACAGAAAGACACATTGCTGTACTTTCAATAGCAAAACTCTGAGACGCGGTTTGCATTTTGGCGCCAGACAGCGACGGTAGCGACTGCACGATAAAGGGGGCGAAAGTCTTTCGATTTTGGCTGGACCAGCAGCGGACAGTAGCGTTTGGCAGGTTTGATGTGGAACTCGAGTCTGATGTTTGTATTCAGGGGCGGAGCCATGCCCGATTGCATGGTGTCTGATGTGACCGTGTGGAAATTGGCCGAACGTCCACAAAAGTCTGCATTGAAAGACGCATGGAGCCTACTGTAGGCCGTCGCGATAGCACCCTATGCGGTGCCCATAAGTCGATTGGTATAGGGTGTGGGTTGCATTTGCGTTTTCCAATCAAGTTGCCGTTATTTTGCGCCTTCTGCAGCTATCTCGTCGCATTACGATTTGGTAGTGTCTCGGGCACTTCGCTAAATCAAAGATCGGGTAGCAACAGTAGCATCAGATGCATTGGTTGCATGGATGAGTTTCCGATGGCGGAATCTCAGAAACTTGTGCTGCTCGTTTCTATTGGACGCCGGTATGCAGTCCATAACAGCCACTTGTGCGTCCATGGCCAACGCGAGGCGTACCAGGCGCACTCTGGTATCGGATTTCAATTCCAAGTCGTCGGTAGCTCGGGCGGCCAGATTTAGTCGATACTTTGTGGAAGTCTCAAAGACCGCTGCGTAACCCTCGGACTTGCGTGCTTTTGTATTTGTCCGGGTCTCCTGAGCCCTTTGGCCGGCTAGGCAGGAAGGTCGTGCAGCTCTGGCGCGACTACGTGCGCACGGAATGGACCATTCATAAATGTGCTTTTATTCGCGCGCCGCAAGATCGCCACGACGGCTTGTGGTGTCTCGGTGGTTCGCCCTGATCCAATGAACACCATCTCGCGATCAGGTCGCGTCTCTCTGCACCTCGTCTGTGCCGTTGCTCAAGCGCCGAAAGCACCACCTCGTGCGGCAAATCCGAAGCCACCGCGACCACTGCTATCAGGTCCACGAGGCTGTCTGGTAGGCTCGCCCTCCTTTGGCGTACTGGTCATCTCGCGTCTAGGGCCCAACCTTCTGCCCATATCTTCGGGATCGAAGACCTGAGATCCACCACCACCAAAGGCCTGACGTGCCGGAGAGTGAGCAGCAGAAGTGGGCTGGCTGTTCATGTTGCTGTGTTGTTGCTTTCCTCGTGGCTTTCTGTTGTCGCGTCCCTGCGAGCTCTCTCTGGAATTGGGCGCGGGCGAGCCCGAGTTCGAAGATCCCATGATGCGCTCCCTAGCCTCGGCGTACTTCTTCACTTTCTCTTCGCGCTCGATGGCAGCTCTCTTCTTGCGCTCCTCAAAGCTGGCTTCTTTCTTCTTACGCGCCTCCTCCTCGCTGTCTTCACCGTCGTCTCCATTCTTCGCAGCAGGTTTGCGACTCAAGACCATCATAGGCTGTTTGGGCTCTTGTTTAAGAGGAACTGCGCCCTGTGCTTCAAGCCACAGGTTCCGCCCTGGGTTCTCTGCCGAAGCCCATAGGTCCTTCTGTAGTTGCTGATGTTGGGCTCGCTTCTCGGCCTTGGTAAGTCGCGCGGCAGGTAACTCGGGTGCTTTGGGCTCAGGTCTCTGTTCAGACGTATTAGCTACATGGTTGCATGCTTCGAGCGTAGGTTCAACTCACGTCTGCTAAGGACTCCCAATCATCATCCCACGCATCGCGAACCCCGCCTTTACTCATATTGCAATCGTTCCGTAGGTCGTGTGAAATCGGTATCAGTGTGAGCTTGGTCGATTGTAATGTTAAAATGGCCGACGTCGAAATATGCTCTGGGAGTGTCAAGAAAGTGTCGTGTATATGAATGTCCCGTCTTGAAAGGGAAAACAAGCGCCGCGGTACCAGTATTTCGGCAGGCATTCGAAATAAGGATAAGGGTAAACCAACCCCACATTTTCGGACCGGGACCCACTTTGGTGTAACTACATCATCGCGGCCGCGATTAAGTGAATGTCGCGACTTCCTCTATTCACTCCATCACACGCCGAAAATGTCAGGTACGCTTAACTCGAATTCACTTACATCGACACGTGCTAAAACGACACCCTAGCCCCCGGCGACCAAGACAGCCATATGACTTCATCCCCACCAACGACCCTCAGCCCCACCGAGTCGCAAACAACACCCAACATGCCTACCGCCGCGTCTGGTGCCAACCTGGCCAACTCGAACGGCAAGCGACCTCATGGCGCTCTCCTCAACGGTGCTGAGGAAGACGAGTCGGTCGAATCGATGCCGAACACTGCCAGAAGCAATCTGCCTGTACAAACGCACGCCAGCAGTGGATACCGATGGAGCAGACCCGAAGACGAGCCTGGCTATGCGTGGACCAACAAGAAGGCTGTGGATGAGATGGGCAGAGCCTTGGATGGGCTGGTGCACAAGGATCTCGCAGTACGAGGTAAGTCGACAGTCGACCTGATGAAAAGAAAGAGGGGCTGACATTTGTGATCTTCCAGGCCGTTACGGTGATCCCCTCGAGGTCGCAGAGAGGGAGCCGGCATTGCTCGCAAGCTTGAAGTGAGCGCAGGAGTCCACAAAACTACAGTTGAACATTTGATGCGTTTGAGCGAAAGGACATGGTTATGGGTATATCCCCCAAGGTCGTGCTGGGCACGGCCATCGGCAGACGATACACGACGAGAAGGTACGTGTTCTCGGAGGACTGCCATGCAATTAGAGCACAGGGTATTTCAATGCAATGTGATCGCTATCTTTCTATTGCCTCGACCGGATCACCTTTCTTGCCTTCCACACTTCCTCGGAGGCGCAGGGGTGCAGTCACTGACTAAACAGTCATATCTTCCTTTAGTGAAACGTGGAGCTTAAGAGTTAAACGCTCTCTGTGCGACGTGAAAGACTAATCTAAAGCTAAGTAGCACTCTTGGCACTTCCACGCACGCTACCGACCACCACTTCTCTGCACGACACCATTATTGGATCGCATTGTTTTCAGCTATTACGCCGTCGTTGCAGGCGCTTAGCAACGTTTCCTTTGACCGCGTTAATCAAACACGCTCGTCTCGCCGCTTGCCACATAAACATCACCCGTGACAATGCCTCCTAAGAAAGGCATTGGTCCTGAAGTTGATCCGCGCAAGGTAAGTCTCCATCACTTGATAAACCATTTGTACTAGCAAGCAACAGCGCACTGACAAGCATAATTAGAAGCGCAAGATCGCAATTTCAACCGACGCCGCCACCCGCCGGGTCACTCGAGGAATGTCCCTCGACTCCTCGCGACGTGCTGTCCTCGACACAAACGAGTTGCTCGAACACATTCTCTCCTACCTCCCGTTCAAACAACTCTTCGTTCTCCAAAGCGTCTCCACGCAATGGCGTGGCGTCATCACCTCTTCCCCGGGACTCCAAGAGAGGATGTTCTTGCGGCCTCATAGCACGACTTCGAAAGATGCCTGGATTCTGGAGAACTTCGCCTATCACGCCCCCCTCGAAGACATCGGCGGGTACAGGGATTATGTTGGACTTGCAGGCGTCCCCAGATTCCGACTTAACGACGGCCGCAAAACATCACGCTGTGCCCCCCTGATTCCGTTGACGCTGGATCCCTTCTTCGGCCTTGTCGACTACTTCCGCGTGAACGACAACGGGGACAACGGGTGGGTACTCAACAGGCATTATGAAGTGGCGCTTTTGGGTGTCGCCTCTATGCCAGCCGTTGCGCGCTCGTGCATCTCTTTGGTGGATACGGTTGCCATATGCATCAGTCCTGCCGCTCTCCGCAGGGACTGCAGTCTCCGAGGCCTGCACATTTCGGAGCCTCCATGTCGGGTAGCTGACGTCAAGCTTCTGGTCAAATTCCAGGGGGAAAAGCCATACGTGCCGCGCTCAATGAACGAAAGACTCAGCCCAGACAAAGGCTTCCGTGTCGAATCAGAATCAGGCATCACGATCGGGGATATCTTGAAAGCGGCATCGAACAGCACTAGTTCCAATTGTTGCGAGTTCGACAACGGCTACATGTGGAAGGATCTGCGCACAGAAGTGAATGACATTATCAGCAGGACTGAGCGACCAGATGGGTTGACCGGCGTCTGGGACGTTGAAGACGTCTCCCTGTACATCGACCTGTTGAGGGGTGATGCCAGGCCGTTGGTCGTCACGGAGGACGAGCGACTTGCTGTGGTCATTCGGGAGCGGGATCGTGCTGCTGTGATCGTGGAGGGGATTGGAGCTGCTGTGGTCATGGACTAGCTCTCTGCTTCTGTTCGGAGGGGCTACAGCCGATTTGATTCGGTTGGCTCGTTCCAAGGTCCCACGCCGAGGCCGGGTTACATATGTAAGTCAATGCAACTTGCTCACTATCTTGCCAATCCCTTGTTCACAATCTCTCTCCTCTTTTATGAATGATTGCCCTGATTACTCGCCCTCTGTCAAGTGATACTAAGATGACCAAGGCTGCACGCCAACAGATTCTGCGCAACTCCAGCAGCAGGTCTCTCATGATCACATGCCAGACCATCCAGGTACCATCACGTGCTACGGGGGATACCGCATGACCTTGTGTAACCTCAGCGCAAACGCTCGACTCACATGGAAGCTTCTCGCGCCGCCTTCACTCCCACAACCGACCGCCACATTCCCACTGCAGACCAACGACACGGTACTCTTCCCCACCTACCACAACATCGCCGCCGCCGCATAACGACACACTATCCAGTTGCGCAAACCGCTTCGGACAGCAACATCGCTCAAAGCCATGGCTTCCGAGGAGGCCACCAGGCCGGAAGACCGCCCGCGCAAGGTCAGTTTAGCCTCGCCACACCTATAACTCCAGCAAGTAGCATTTCACTGACAGTCCCCACAGAAGCGTAAGATTGCGGAACCAACCAACACCACCACTCGCCGCGCCACTCCCTCGATGCAAAAGTCGTTGAATCCCGCGCGACAGGCCGTTCTCAACACGACCGAACTCCTGGAGAACATACTGTCGTACTTGCCGTTACAGGATCTCTTCGTTTTCCAAAGAGTCTCTAGGCAGTGGGGCGCAGCTATCACCGCCGCTCCCGGACTCCAACAGAAGATGTTTTTACGACCCCAGAACGCAACTCCTAAAGAGACATGGACTTTAGAAGGCGACGATAAACCCGGCGTGTACTATGAGCGCCTTGCCGGAGTGCTCAAATTCCGCCATGTCGACAGCAGCCAGACCACAGTCGACAGTACATGTAGATATCCTCCACGCATCCCAATCACCCTGAACCCAGCCTTGGGGCTCTTAAATCTTGATGCGCCAGCGGTAGAGCGGGCGTTTAAAGGCGGGCGAGAGATCGTGCGAGGTTTCTGCCGTCCCGCTGCAGTCCGTAAGCATAGCAGCTTTCTGAACATGCTGGTCTCGGACCCACCATGCCGGGTAGCTGGAGGCGCAGCTCTTGTCAAATTCGACCAATATTACGGAAACGATCGTGCGTCAGGCCACACACGCCTCGCAGCCAAGATGAAAGAATCAGGGCGCTACCATGTCGAATCCGACACAGGACTTACCATGGGAGACTGCCTGAGAGCGGCCTTCGAAGTCAGGGACGACGACCATTGCCGCCCGGAGTTGAAAGAGCTCTTCGATAGGATTGTGAATTCAGATGGGCGCGTGAGCTGTCAAAACGTCGAGGGCGTGATGCTATACGTTGAGTTGCTGAATGATGGCGAAACCCAGCCCCATCCGCTGATTCCTACAGAGGCGGAACGAGCTGCGGTGATCAGGGAATGGCTCTTCTTGCCTTTTGGAGGGCCTGCAGCTGAGACTCTCAGCTGGACTGTTGGACAATTCGCCTTGAAGCGAAACCACCTTGGATTAAAGATTGAGTCGCGTCCTCCAACTCACTGGAGTGCGAAGAGGCGTTGGTGTGGGAAATTGAATGGTGCGGAGGTGATATTGAATTACTGCGTGAGAGGTACAGCGGGAAATCTGAGTCTTCCCGACCGGAGGTTCGAGTTCGAGAGTTGAGAAGACACAAGCAACAAGGAGATCAGACAGCTTGCCGTGGGACGTGTTTCGGAGAGCTTCCAGGATCACCCTGGAACGGTCAGTTCGCTATGCACAGAGTCTTGAGGGCAAGTAGGTGTTGGATAGCCACAGACAGTTTACTACGGCATTGATAAAGGCAAGTCTCTCGTCATCCCACGAGAAATACCATGTTGACCCAAGAAAGAAAGAAGCGACACTATGGCCTTATGTCGCTTGGGAACACAGAAGGTACCAGGCTCGACAGCATCATTCCGTCCAGATAGCAAAGATGCTGAATTGACAAGCCGACACGGAACATCGCACGTGCCTCTTGCCGGAGCACACTCTTCTTGTGCCTAGTTGCCGGATAAAGGTACTTAGCTTAGATCCGTGGTGGTGGTTGGAACATGGTCCTATCGCTAACTCTTGTACACAATCGTCCCAAAGTGAGCATACACACATGGCAATACTCATCGGTGTAGATTCCAACAAGCCTGTTCTCGGTGCCAGGCCAGGCTACTGTATCTGCATGTCAGCGATATATGCGGTTCAAGGCGGTGGAGTTGGTGGGCTCGGTAGCGCAGGACGTCTGCAGTCTCCACAGCAAAGGTGGAGTCAATCTGCGTGGGCAGAAAATGCCACCCTTGCACATGCCGTGCCTTCCCTCTTTGTGCGCCGCGTTAGTGAATTCAATTCCTCCTCATCCGCGGCAAACGCTCCAAAGATCTATCGATGGTCTAACAAAGTACTGATCCCCAGCATTCTGCAAGCAAGATGAATAACAGACTCCCTTCTGACCGCAGAAGGAATGGAGCTCGCTCGCACATGTCGTCGATCTTGGCTGGAGCGTCGGCACCGACAAGAGCCGTTTTGCTTTTCTAAGCTTTGCGGGTGATGCAATCCACATCCTACGCCTCTCAAGTTGCGCAACATATATTATTGTGGGACCTCGCCATGTGTCTCCCTATTTACTTACAGAACCTCGCATCTGCTGCCCTTGTCGCGTGAGTCTGCTTTTCCATTCACAGAGGTTCAGTCTTGCAAAGCGGCATGACATTCTATACCGACTCGGATTCGACTCAATCGTAGAGTCGCCACCTCTAACAAAGACCTGTCACTTCACACGACCAGGCCGTCTACGCCAGGAACACAACATTCTTACTTTGCACAATGTCGGCCGACTTCCGGAACGACCCATACTCCTGGGAAGGACTCACAGGATGGGAATCCTACCGCATGGCGCGTCCCTTCCGGGGCATGTACTGGGACGTCCGCCGAAGACTGCCCTACTACTGGAGCGACATCACAGACGGCTTCAACTACCGCACCTTCGCTGGCACAATCCGGATCTTCTTCGTCAACCTCCTCCCTGCACTGGCCTTCCAGCTTGACATGGAGAGGAACACGGACGGCTACTTTGGCATCAACGAGGGACTCTTTGCGTCCGCCCTAGCCGCTGTCGTCTTCAGTTTGTTATCAGCACAACCGCTGACTGTTGTTGGCATTACTGGACTTATTTCGCTGTTCAATTATACGGTGTATGATATTGCGGTCGCACAGGGCGTTGCAGACATCTACCCGCAGCTCATTGCTTGGGTTTCGATCTGGGCTGCGATTACCCATTGGATGGCTTCGATTTTCAATTGGTGCGATTATATGAGGTACATTACGGACTTTTCGAGCACCTCATTTGGTCTTTATGTCGGTACAATTTACATGAGTAAGTTCTGATTGACTTCATGTCCCATCGCAAACCGCTAACAACATCACCAGTCAAGGGAGTTGAAGAGCTGGTAGACCAGTTCAACAACGGAAGCTTGCCCGGTGGCTATCTCAGCGTGGTAATAGCGCTTTGTTACTGGTTCACCGTGTACGGCCTCGAACTGATGGGCAGCACCATCATGTTCAGACCATACATCCGCAAGTTCCTCTCGGACTTTGCTTATCCCATCGCGACGATCTTTTGGACCGGATTTTCTCACATTCCCGGCCGCATCAAAGACACCGATTTGTTGCGAGTGCCTCATACACGAGCCTTTTACCCAACGACCGACCGCAGCTGGCTTGTCGATTTCTGGAACTTGGAGGTCAAATGGGTCTTCGTCGCCTTGCCAATGGGCATTTTGCTCACGCTGCTGTTCTACTATGATCACAATGTCAGCTCCCTGGGTGCTCAAGCGAAACAGTACCCTCTGACGAAACCAGCCGGCTTCCACTGGGACTTCTTCCTCCTAGGCTGCACCTGCTTCATCGGCGGCATAATCGGCATTCCTCTCCCCAACGGCCTCGTACCTCAAGCACCAGTCCACACAGACTCTCTGACCGAGTACAAAGACCGGCTTGTAACCAGCAAAGAATTCGAAGACAAACCTAACGCGCCCGAACTAGGCAACAACAAAAAAGTAATCGTAGCCGACAACGTCGCCGAGCAGCGTGTCTCGCACTTCCTGATGGCCCTTGGCCTGATCGGCACCATGACGGGTCCCTTACTCGTAGTACTTCACACGATGCCGCGTGCACTCTTCAGCGGCGTCTTCTTCGTCGTCGGCTGGGGAAGCATCGAAGGCAACGGCATCGTCGACAACGCCCTGTACATCTGCCGCGAAACACGCTTCGTGTCGCCGCAGGAACCTCGCCTCACTCTCAAGAAATCCCGCATCGCCCTCTACATCATGTTCCAGCTCCTCGGCGTGGGTTTCAGCGTAGCAATCTCCCAGACAATCGGCGCGTTAGGCTTCCCTGTCATCATCGTGTCTCTCATTCCGCTACGATGGGTGATTCTACCGAGGATTTTCACCGAGCATGAACTGCTAGTCTTAGACGCTCCGACGGCGGATGCAGACGTCGTGCTCGCGAGTATGGGCGGTCGCCCGGAGTTGCCAGAGGTCAGGCTCGCGCGACAGAAACGCGAGGCTAGAGGTGAGGGTGGCGAGCATGGAGGTGATGGCGGCGGTGCGAGTGGAACTAGTTCTGCTACGAACGATAGTGGGTTGAGGTCGAGAGAGGCATTTCCGAGTAGCAAGGAGAGGCAGGAGGAGGCGAGGGAGAAGGATGAGATCGACGCGCGACAGAATGTGAGGTCGACGCTGCGGACGGGGCATGCTTGAGTTCAGCGCCTGACAAGAGAATCGATGCCGGCATAGCCATACAAACTTCTGTTGGCCATGGTCTCGGTGGTCGCGAATGCAGCTGCCTAGAATGCCGAGCCCGGTGAAATCCACAAACGTTCCGTAGCCCTCAATCGCAAGCACACTATCAGCCAACAATCCACAGCTGGGCCTGCACATTCGCTTAGGTGGTCTTCTTCTGTAGAAACAGGCGGTATCGCATAAATCCAAGCACTTCTTCCTGCCCAACGCCGGACGGCATCTTATCATGAAGCCACGCGAACCTGTCCATCAAAACCCTGCGATCAGGGCTGCGAATCCTTCCGGCTGAGGTACGTCCTGTTCGCGTAAAAACGCAAGCCTCATGTCAAGTGTGCATATGACATTGGATGCTGGTTGGTGCGTCAGACCTTGACAAGGTATATGTACATGTAGGACTTTGACCTTTGAGATGAGGCGACGAATGATATCGAAGCCTCGCGAGTGAGCTTGTACATCCCAAGCTATGCTGCTGCATATTCGACGTCTTGACCTATTACGAGGCGAAGCAAACACAAGTGTTCACCGGTGATGGATTGGACAAAATGTTCCATAGAGATGGTATTCCGGAATCATATGTGCCTGACATGGTAACCTCAGATATAAATGGCTGGCATTCTCATGCTGGATCAATAAGCTCTCCACCTCGACTCATCTCGCATCGTCCCTGAAGGCTTCAGATCGACTTTCTCACGTTGCAACGGGAATTAGAGCCCACGGAATGGCTTCTTCGCGCGCGGAGCACATCACTCCTTCCCACGAGCTCCTCGGACTAGGAGCCAGAGACCTCCGGCCCATCAATAGTAACAACCCAGGCTGCGGGAAGCCCGCAAAAGGGAACCTATGCGACCACTCCGAAATAGCCGCCGTAGCATTCTCCTTCACCTGCAGCGCCGCCGCCCTGGGGACCGTCTTCATCGACAGCAATGCCGCATACCTAGGAGGAGTCAACCAGCTGATCGTGCTCGGCGCCCTCTTGACACTCATGAACCTCTGCACGGAAAAACTGGCGACAATCGTGTTTCTGCAGATCGAAGTCCAGAGGGAATCGCTGCTGCACAACTACGATATCATCATCAAGAGGAGCTTCCTCGGCAGTCTGGCCAAGATTCGCAAAGGCAGTTTGATCTGGGCAGCATTGCTTTCGTTCTCGCTGGGTCTTCCGGTAGTCCTCGGCATATCTTACAAGAGGTTCACCGGTGGTACTGTGACGGTGTCTATAGACAGTCCGGGTGGCCAGTACGGTCTGAGCGGGCCCATCGGCTTCGAAGGTTTCGCGTCGGGGGCTTCGTTGATGGTCAACGCTACCGTCCCGTTCGCATCGTCGACGATCGAGTTCCCGTTGACCGAGCCCCGAGCCTTTGGATTCAATCTACTCGTGTTGGCGGGCGACGATCTCGGCAGCGTTGCGATGTTAGACGCACCTAGTCCAGACTACGTCGCGAGCATGAGGAGCGACATGTCCCTCAACGAAGAACGGATTCTCGATGCAGATGTAAACGGCCTAGCCTGGAAGCCCAACCTAGAAGCCGAACAGAACCGACAGAACGACTCTTGGTGGAACGACAGGTTCAAAAAAGCAGACGACGACGCCCAGCCGAAAGTCGAAATCCAATATAAATCCGGGTACGAGCTCGCGACTCTCTGGCCTCAGGGCCAAGCCGACGAATTTTTCCTTTTTACGGCTCCAAGAAAGAAAAGCACTGGGGGAGAGAATGAGGTAACCAAAAGGGCCTTCCAGACGGGAGCGTCGAGGTTCGTGAGTGAGCGCAGGCGGTGCCACGGCCAGTGGAGCATTACCGTCGGCAGCATGGCTCTCGTAGATGGATCCTGTGGCGATATCATGATACAGAACGACTATCCGGAAGACTGCCGGAATCTCCATATGAACGACGCGTCGTACGTCCTGGCGGATTTCTCAAGCGGCTACGACAACACCGATCCAGCACCTGCAGTGCAGACGCACTTCACGGCCATCGTCGCCGCTCTGTTTTGGTCTCGCATGGTCGCTTACTGCGGCGTGACCAAAGACCTACCAAAGGTTGCTGTTGAGGAATTGCCAGAGATCCGCTACAACGTCGCTGATTCTGCCAAGAAGCGAGTCAACGCCCTGCACCAACACGGCGCTCTGGCGTTCATCATCATCCTGCATCCCCTGCTGGCATTGATTCTGCTGATCGTGCGTATAAGCTATTGCTCAAAGCCCGTGGCAGGAGACTTCGGGCTCGTATCCGTCCTAGCTGGCTATCTCCCATCACAGCGCGACATACTATGCGGAGCAGGACTTTCTGGAACTACCAAACAAAACGTTAGGCTCGTTGTTCGGGAGGATGAAGACAATCATTACGGGCATGGGCAAGTGCGACTGCGGTATGAGGTTGAAGAGAGTCGGCAGCGGAGGAAACATGTAACCGCGACCTTGGGGCGGAAGGTGAAGTACTTGTAGTCGTGCGAGTGGTAGGACTTGGCTGGCATGTTGTGCTGCAAGTGACGACAGTCTACTTCAAGGGAGGCGCGTGAGAATGAGCAAGGAGAAAGAACATGCTTCTTTTGGTTCCGTGAACTTGTAAGTGCTTGTAAGCGGAGTTGTTACAATTGTGTAGTTGTACAAGATGTCGATCGTTTTGCTCTCCAAGAGACTCGATCGACGTATGGGCTGGTAGATGAGACGTGCTGTATCAGACCATCGTCCGATTTGGACCATTGGACCCGACACATAGCGGGCGTGTCGCAGAAGACGCGACAGGGGCTCCGAGGTGAAACAACATGGCACTCGTCGTTATGAGAAGGCACGAATAATGTTGCCGTTCTGCCACTGTGGACGTAGGTTGAGAATAGTTTCAAGCCATGTCATCAGCTCATTCAGACATCCACCGTCTTGAATGCCTCCACCGGGGTACGCTTCATCACCTGAACGCTCGGCGCGGGACGCTGCTGCTGCTTAATCCGGTACGCCTCGAAAACACCAAAGGCGAGTCCACCGAAGTGGCCGGCATGATCGGTGTTGGTCTTCTTGTGCAATCTGAGCATACCGAACAGCTCAGCAGCAGTGTACAGACCAACGAGAATCCAGGCGACGAAGGGAACTTCCACGCCCCAAATGCTGACACCACCGTTCGGTCGCAGGACACATGAAGCGGCTGCAACGCCGAGCACGCCACCGGATGAGCCGAAGGAGTATGCCATCCATTGCTTCGTGACGACATTACGTGCCAGACTGATCCAGCCGCCGAAGATGCCGGCTCCAAGGAAGATCCCGAGGAAGGTTCCACGGCCGACGTCTTCGTGGAGTGAGAGACCAAAGAGCCAGAGGGTTGCTAGGTTGACAGCCAAGTGCGAGAACGTGTCATGGCGCCATGCTGCACCGATCAGAGAAATGGCGTAAGGGTAAGCTGGGACGATGCAGAAATATTTGCTACCCGTACGCCACAAAGGCGGCATGCGAGAGAGGACGAAGACTGCCAATGTAATCGCAGTGATGGCACCGAGCGTAGTGACGGCTGGGGGAGTATCAGGGAAGATGCGTGCGTTAAGTGAGGGTGGCGTGTAGTTATCACTCAGAACAGTGAGTCCAAAGATGGCAACAATAGCGAGAAGCGCCGCCGGACCAAGACGCTGGAGTGTGCTGAGGTTGGGTACGGTGTTGTCCTTGATGATGAGGGCCTGCTCTTCGTAGTATTTCACCCACTCCTTGCGTTCGACAGGCTTGAGCCAGCCGTTTGTTTGACCAGCGGTGATCGAGACATCTCCGTGAGCGTTGGTGCTGGTGAGAGCAACAACAGGTTGCACGCCGGCCGAGAGCTCCAGAGGTCCTCTTGACTTGTGGACGATAGCGTTCTGCTCTTGCTGTTCCTTGATCGCTCGCTCGGCCTGTTCGCGCTCCCAGACTGCCTCATTGTGCTCTCGCATTCTCTGCAGAGCACTTTCGCCAGTCTTCGCGCGTCCGTATTCTGTGCCCTGGTCGGACTCCTCCTCCTCCTCTTCCGCAGGGTCGGCCTTGTACAGCTTGAGACTGACAGCACGCTCCCTCAGCTCCTCCCTTATGCGCTCCGTCTCCTCCTGCGCCCACCTCTCGCCCGCCGCCTGCTCATCGAAAGCCGGGTCGATCAAACGCAGATATTCCAAGGCCTTGAAAGCCTGGCTCCTCGACACCTCCCTATGGACAGGCAAATCAATACCAATGTCAATCAGCGCGCCGGACTGCCTCCGCCATTGCATGACGCTCAAGATGTAATTGCCCATGTCCACGTCCATGCCCTCGCTGCCGAAGATGGCATCTATCTCTGCCTGTGACCGTTCGCCGTCTGGCAGCGGCATGCCACCCTCAGGGTCGTAGTCGCGCCATGTGATCGCCGTATCTTCTTCCGCCGCAGTTTCCACTATTCCTTCAGTATGCGAGGCAGAAGTAGTCGCTGGCTGCAGCTTCGCATCGTCGGCGGGTGTGGTCGGGTCCAGTTTGGAGTTTTTGGCGACAGAAAGGTATCGAGTTTGTTGCAGGATTTGAGAGGTCGCCTTTGAGATGCCCCCAGGCTTTTTTACTGCATGCGCATTGGCGATGTTCGGTGTCGCATTGGTACTCTTGTGTCGCGGAAAGGTCCTAAAGAATTGCAAGATCGGTTGGCGCGGTGCTGGAGAGGCTGCGCAGCGCGCTCTTGATGCTATGGTGAGCCATGCATTGCTCATCGTGCTGAAAAGGCCAAATGCCCGCACTGTATAACAAAAGAAAGGCTTAGTCGGACAGGGAAAGTGTCATTGGTGTGTGTTCGAGATGTCATCCACCTTGGAAGTTCGAGAACATCTCCGCAGCTTCGACTTGCCCGCGTCACCATCGACGACCAAGGGACGACACCACGAGCGTGCAACATTAATTGATTTACACTTAAAAAACTAGTATAAATAATCGTTAAGGTATACTCTGAGGCTTCAATCGATTGGGTCAGATTTTGTCCAATACAAATCACAAGGACATGGTGAGTGAGAATGCCGATTGAGTTCATGGAAGTCATAGGTATCTATTTTAGTTACAGTAATGTTACAAGCTATTATACAAAATGTACAAGGTCATTAATCGTAATTCCGGAAAACAGCCCAGCCTTTACGAGGTCTGCGTCTGCACCTCCAAGTGGTCACCCTCCTCATTAATGACCACCTTGGCCACATCTCCACTCTTGATCGTGCCGCGAATAATCTTGTCGGCAAGCGTGTTGCCCACCTCCTTCGAGATCAAACGGTTCAGTGGTCGCGCGCCATACCTAGGCTGGTATCCCTTGTCGCAGAGCCAGGCCTTGACCTCGTCCGACACAGACAACGTGATTCGTCTGTCGTCGAGCCTAGCCTGCAGCTCCTTCAATCTGATGTCGACGATATCCCTCAAAGCCTCGCGGGAGAGACGCTTGAAGATGATGAACTCGTCAACGCGGTTGAGGAACTCAGGCGGGTACGAAGCCTGAACAACGTCCATGACAGACTGCTTGACCTCGCTGCTGATCTCGCTGCCAGCGCTCTCATCAGCGACGAGGGCCTCTGCGCCCAGGTTGGATGTGAGCACGATCATCGTGTTGCGGAAGTCGACTTTGTGGCCCTGCGCATCAGTCAGGAAGCCCTCATCCAGCACCTGCAGAAGCAGCGTCGAGATATCCTTGTGCGCCTTTTCAAACTCATCGAAGAGCAAGACAGCGTACGGTTTGCGGCGGACGGCTTCGGTCAGCTGGCCGGCATCTTCGTAGCCAACGTAACCTGCGGGCGAGCCGATGAGACGAGAGACGGTGTGCTTTTCTTGGAACTCGGACATGTCGAAGCGCAGGACTGCAGATTCGGTGGAGAAGAGGAAGCCCGCCATCTTCTTGCAGAGCTCCGTCTTTCCAACACCAGTGGGTCCCAGGAACATGAACGATGCCAGAGGGCGGTTTTCACCGCTCAGGCCGGCACGCTGCATGCGTACTGCGTTGGCAACAGATTTGAGCGCTTCGTCTTGGCCACGGACGGAGTTGCGCAGCGTGTCTTCCATGTGTACGAGCTTCTCGACTTCGCCAGACATGAGCTTGTTGACGGGAATGCCAGTGGTGCGTGCAACTACTCCGGCAATATCGTCTGCGGTGACCGAGTCGTGGAGGAGGCTCTCGCTGGCGTCTGTGCTAGATCCCTCCTCCTCGCCTTGTTCTTGAGGCCGGAGCTTTTGCTCCAGTGCTGGGATAGTGGCATAGCGAAGTTCACTTGCTTTGGCAAAGTTGCCTTCACGCTGCGCCCGGTCGAGTTCCATTCTTGCTTGCTCGAGCTCTTCTTTAGCCTTCTTGATGTCGTCGATCTCGGCGCGCTCCTTCTCCCACTTCGCCGTCAACTCGCCAGCTTTGTCTTGCTTGAGGGTGAGGCTCCGCTCGAGCGCCTCTTTCCTTTCTTTGCTCGCGATATCTGTCTCTTTGCGCAAGGACTCAAGTTCGATCTGGATCGTCATGATTTGGCGATCGAGCTCCTGGATTGCGTCTGGTTTGCTTTCTTGTTGCAATCGGAGGGCACTCGCTGCTTCATCCACAAGATCGATTGCCTTGTCAGGCAGGAAGCGATCCGTAATGTATCTGTTGGAATAGGCAGCCGCCGCGACCAGTGCACCGTCGGTGATGCGGACACCGTGATGGACTTCGTATCGATCCTTGATACCTCGCAGAATCGAGACAGTGTCCTGTACGGTAGGCTCCCCTACCTGGATAGGTTGGAATCTTCGAGCGAGCGCAACGTCCTTTTCGATCATGCGGTATTCGTTCAGCGTAGTAGCTCCGCAGCATTGAAGCTCTCCACGCGACAGAGCAGGTTTGAGCAGATTGCTTGCATCGATACTGCCCTCAGCCTTGCCCAATCCAAGCAGAGTATGCAGCTCGTCGATGAATAAGATAACTCCGCCGTGTGCATCTTCCACCTCTTTCAGCACCTTCTTCAACCTCTCCTCAAAGTCACCTCTGAATTTTGCTCCAGCGATCAAGCTTCCTAGGTCCAGACTGATGACTCTCTTGTCCTTGATACTCTCCGGTACGTCACCCCGAACGATTCTTTGCGCCAGACCCTCCAAGATGGCAGTCTTGCCTGTTCCTGCCGAGCCGATGAGCACGGGATTGTTCTTCGTCCGTCTTGACAAGATCTGTATTGTCCGTTGGATCTCTGCGTCACGGCCAATCACCGGATCTAATTTGCCATCTCTTGCTCGCGCGTTGAGGTCCACGCCGTACTGCTCGAGTGCTGGTTTCTCGGGCTCGCCACCTAGGTTCATGCGATGTGTGCCGCCTGGAGGCTTTGGGTTGCCGCCTCCGGTCGCGTATGATCGGCATTGCGAGATTGTGGGTGTGAGTGTTTGTGGTGTGAATCGAGGAAGCGTAAGTATTTGTCGCGGTGTTGCTAGTCGGGTTGCGTGTCGAGGTAGAGGGTAGCGAACGTTGGCTATGCGCCGGGCGGCGCTGCGGCCTGTGTTTTGGAGCATTGTGTTTGATGTGTAGGTGTTTGGCAGAGTTTCTCTTGGTGAGAATGCTGCTGCGTCTAGGAGAGGAACATATATGCCGGTGAGACGATGGATTGCTCTAGAGCTGACTTGATTGTCGAAACATCGGGGACTTTCTGGAAGGTCCAGATAAGATGCATCTTATCTGTCTCGGCAAAGGAGCCAATGAGCATTCTCGACACCCATACATCTATACATACATGTACATCTACATGTATACATAACTTCCTCCTTCCATGCTAACATCGAATTTATGCTGACGTCCATCTCGCGTCTCGATTACAGTCCTTATACCAGCGAGATTTGATAAAACCCAGGGATCGTAGTTTGGATCCGACTCTGTGTTGCTGCACTCTTCGATTGGTACATGTGAGATTGGCTTGAGGAGGAGGAGTATGCATCGCAAGTCTGATCTCATATGGATTTGAACAGACTCATTGGCAGTTACCTATGTTGTTATCACAGAATGATTTAGAAAATGGAAGGGAGTTGTCGACAGCTACCATCAGGCCAACGTGCTGAAGAGGGAAGAGGGAAGAGGGGCGTGCTTAAAAGTGGGCCCTTTGGAATCGAAGAAATTCTACCAAACCCCTCAACCCAACTCCCTTCCTTGACTCTCCCTCTCTCTCTACACACCTCCCACCAACACCACTCATATACCCAGCGCCACCACACATTCACAATGGGTTTCACTGACTTCGTTTCCGAGACTGGTCTCCACGGTTAGTTCCAGTGCGCCGCCAAGCCTGCTTCCAAAACAGGTCGCACACCGCAAAGCGAGCACAGTAGCTGACGGATGGATTAGTCCTCAACAGCTGGGTTTCCACCCGCAGCTACATCGTCGGGTACGTCGAAGCAACCTCCTCCATCTCCCGCGACCTCCGCATCCCCTCCACCACTTTCCTGATGAGCACTTTTGGTCCGTGTTTCTGAGGCGGCTTAAGACCCCGCTGAATGAAGATAAAACCATACGCGTTCTGCGCACCTCTGATCTTTCAATCTCTGCATTGACTCTTCGCTACCTGCACTGCACAATCCTGCGCAAACGGCAACTAACAGCGACTCCAGCAATGGTCCCTCCCAGGCCGATGTCAAGGCCTTCCAGCAGCTGAAGGAGGCCCCCGCAGTCGAGAAGTACCCTCACGCCTACCGCTGGTACAAGCACATCGCCTCCCACGAGTCTGAGTTCTCCAAGCTCCCTGGCGACCCCTCCAAGGAGGCCACCGCCTACGGCCCCGGCTCTGAGGAGCTTACCCTCAACCCCGCCAAGGCTCCCGAGAAGGCTGAGGAGGAGGATGACGAGGTCGACCTCTTCGGCTCCGATGACGAGGAGGACGAGGAGAACGAGAAGCTCAAGGCCGCCCGTGTTGAGGAGTACAAGCAGAAGAAGGCCGGCAAGGCCAAGCCTGCTGCCAAGTCCATTGTCACCCTTGACGTCAAGCCCTGGGGTATGTTGAATCGCATTGATTGTCTTCAAGGGGAAACTATACTAACAACCTCACAGATGATGAGACCTCCATGAAGGAGCTCGAGGAGTCTGTCCGTGGCATTGAGCAGGACGGTCTCGTCTGGGGTGGCTCCAAGCTCGTTGCCGTCGGCTTCGGCATCAAGAAGCTCCAGATCAACCTGGTCATCGAGGACGACAAGGTCTCCCTCGACGAGCTCCAGGAGAAGATCGAGGGCTTCGAGGACTACGTCCAGAGCTCCGACGTTGCTGCCATGCAGAAGCTTTGAGCGTGTCATGCCCACAGCCTGGGTTGGCGCGTAGCTTCTCCGCTTCGCAGAATGCATAGTGACGATACACATAACCCCCCAAAATTATTGCATGGTTTCATTGGTTTCATGGCGAAACGTGTGATGAATACTTCTAGATACCTGATACCAATGTGACGCACCTTTGCGCATTAACGACGAAGATTTGTTGTGTCCTCGCTTCTTGTTCCTTTCACTCTTATGTTTACCCATCTTGATGCGAGTTTCAATTTCTTTGGCCATGTCCTTGGCACTTGCAAACGCAGGGTAGCTTCCACTGGTCGTACATGATGCTTGTGCATACCAGCGATGGCTGATTCCTTCGAGCTGTTCTTCACGCTCTACTCTTAATGCATAACAGACCACACATTCGACCACGTGGATGTTTCAGGAAATGAATGATGATCATAACAGTATACCCTCTCGGTAAATCCTCCGTTTCTGATGCTGTTCGTTAGGCATACATCGGGGCCAACCACATGTGGTATAATTGTCAATCTTAAACATCAGACGATAATACAGCTACATCCTTGTACCGCGATATTCTCCCTGTCGAATACTGCTTCCATCAACATGGAGAACAGACATCTCGATGTGTGATACCATATCTGAAGGGTTAGTGTTGGTGCAAAGGCCACATGCCCGATTCAGTTAAAGATCGACGTTTCTAACCGCGGCCTACAACCACACATGATATCGCTTCCCTTCCAACGCATCGAACATCATCGAACAAATTTACAAAAGAAACTCCAAAACTACCACCAAGATGTCTTTCGAACCCAAGACCAAAATTGAGCTCGACCCGCCCAAAGACGACATCATCAGCCTGGAATATCTGTCGAAATGTGACGGTAAGTTGTCTAGATCGCACTATGCGGCTAGCCGTCTATGCCCTGTAGTTGTTATACAGACATGTTGCATTCACTTTCCAGCTATCTGACCCAAAAATCTCACAGGCACCAACCCCGACTACCCTACCTACGTCGCCATCAAGGGCACCGTTTTCGACGTCTCCGGCAACAAGGCTTATGGCCCGGAGGGTTCGTACAAGGGTAAGTCATATCTTGCGAGTCCAGTTCAACATCGAATTCCGACGTCTTCGTAAGACTACAGCAGCAAAATTACAACCTAACCCAACTATCTTCCACAGTCTTCGCCGGCAAAGACGCCTCCCGCGCCCTCGGCCAGTCCTCCCTCAAACCCGAAGAATGCCGACCCGACTGGTCGGATCTGTCGGACGAGCATAAGAAGGTGCTCAACGACTGGTTCACTTTCTTCAGCAAGCGATACAACATCAAAGGCAAGGTTGAGGGTGCGACCAACACTGGAGAATAAGCCTACGCTTTCTTGCAATGACTTATCTTTGGATCGGATGAGAGTAGGTAGTGTGTGAAGGGAATTAACGAAAGCTGAAACACATTTGGAATTCCACCTCAATCGTCAACTTCAGAGAGGTCTTCAACGCCTCTTCTTCACTGAACTGGTTGGAATTTTACAATAGAGACTGACACTCCTTTTCATTCGATATCGCTTCAAAACTAATCCACAAAAGCAAAAACGCCGATTTCGCCGCCACCACCACGCTTTTCCTCCATTCGTTATTCATTAGCTGACATTCCAGACATTTCGTAGTCATACAATCCGCAAGAGAAAAACAAAAAAGCCAAGTGCTAAACGCAAAAAGTCACACAATTGGGTATGTCCGTCCAACGCCGTTGCTCCAAAACTCCCGCCCAGAGAGAACAAAAAGAAAAGGGCTCTAGAAAAAGACAAAAGTTCTCCTCAGGGGAAAACAGGAAGTTTCAACCTCTTGAGCTGCTCGAGGTTACGCATTCCTCGACAACAACAAACACCTACAACCGGATCTGACCCGGCTGCTGCTGCTCAGTGGTCCTGCGGACAACGCCCTGCTGGCCGCAAGCGTGACAGACCTGGTTGGCGCTGATCCATTCCCGCTTGACCGACCAGGCGCCGAAGCACTGGTGGTTGGGGTCGTTGCGGGCGAAGTGGCAGTGCTTGATCAGGCGGCGGCCGGAGTGTCGGCAGGAGAAGTGGATGACTTCGAACTTTGGGGAGTGTCAGTGAGAAGTTGACTTGGTCTTTCCCATCCATTCATACCAAAGAAGATAAATGGGAAGGGAAGAGATGGGAAGAGGGACATCGAAAGGAAGAAAAGGCAAAAGCAAGAGACGCGTACCTGGCACATGGCTGCGGCTTCGCGGACGGGATGACCTTCGATTTCGATCGACGAAGGGATTCTCTTCTCTCGTTCCGAATCTCCTATTGCCTCGGAGAATTCTTCTGCGGCTGCTTCGTTCTATGGAGGAGGAGTTGCGGTGTGCTAGGTCAGGTGTCAGTTTCCGCTCCGAACGTGGTACCGCGGCGACAAAGACCGGGCAAGGCAGAAGACTTACAAGCAAAGGGTTGGCTACGTGCTTTCCGTTGTGCGTGTTGGGTGTTGCGTGTGGCCGCTTTCTCACTGGCCGAGATGGAGATCAAAGACAAAGTTGTAGATCCACCTTGTGGAAGACGGCAGGAAGGATGATGCAAAGGCGACGACGCGGAGCCCAGATTTGCTGCTTCGCAAGGATGGATGGATGATGGGAATTCGAAAAGTCGGTGAGTAACAAAAAAGGTAGAAGAGCAGGCTGCATTGTCACCATTTATGGAGCCCTGGGTAACCGGGTTTTCTTAGGGGTCTACGCTTTTTTTTCCTTTGCTCGCATCTTCCTTTGCTTCCTGGAGCGATAGCTCGCATTCGTCGAACCCTTCGCTTGCTTGGGGGAGCAAGGGTCTACACTGCCTTGCTGTCTCCACCATCTTCCATTGTTCACGCACGACTGCCAGCATACCCCATGTTGCATCGCCTCATCACAACCAGGAGTCGGCGAGCGTGCGAGCCAAAGATCTTCGAGAACGGGGCACTCGATCGATGCCGCACTGCTGCGGCAAGTAGGCCACCCGCTACTGCCTACTCTTGCGAACTGCTGCGTCCCGTCAGGTCATAGCGGGCGATCGAAAAGCCTGGTTTGCAGAGCCACACACCTATCTCTCCTGCCATGCACCGTGCGGAGCTGTACGCCCATTGCTCTCTCGTAGCTCGCTCGCCGCTTCATCGTCGGCTCCCGGCGATTTGGGAGGTTGAATGACACAAGAGCCAGGCAGAAGCGTGTGGGAGAAAACAGAAGGGGAAAGATCTTTCAAGAACGACGTGCGTCATCTCCATGATACCGGTCATTTTTCTCTCCTCGGCCACCGGCTAGTTCTCTCTACCCAGCTGTCTCGCAAACCAGAGATCTTTCGCCGCGGGAGGACGAAACCGCTTTTTCCCTCTCCAAACAATGCGACAAGTTATGCAGGGACGTCGCAGGACGAACCACACATGTTGCACCGTCGCCAAAACGCACGAGCGATCTCTCAATGATAAAAATTGGACTTGTACTCGAAATTTCCATGCTCGTGCAGTGCAGCACGCACGCTGGGAAGTCTAGTTCTGTCGGCGGATGAAGCCGCGGGAGTGGCGTGCCCGTTGCATGCATGCATGTCGGGTTACACGGCATGCAGTCTGCAGAAGAAAAAAGCTGCCGGTCAGGGTGGCCCGGACTGGCAGCAGCCGTTAAGTCGACAGCATGCAGTCTTTCGCATGAGACTTTCGCAATGGGTAGGAGGATTGGCAGATTGACAAGGGCGATCCCAAGACGTTGGGTTTACCCAGCGGTTCGCGCGCGATCTGCTGCGATCGATCGTTCTCTGAGCCCTAGGGTTTGCAATCCTTTGAGGCTCGTGTGAGCCAAGAGGGGACGCGTGCACAAGAACATGTCGTTCCTCACCTCAGAACAACTGGAGCTGCGTTTCGACATGTGGAGTTGGTTTTGAGACTCGTCAGCTCTGCAGAAACTGACTGACAGCTCTCTCGCACACGTGGCCCGGGGACACTGGACGTTGACAACGGCATTGTGACAGCAAGCCACCGGAAGGTGGAACACGGCAGGGGCGTGTTGTTGCACCTCACGTCGTGCTATGGCCAGAGGAGAATTCTGGGTGGTCGAACGGTGGGAACACCAGAGTCGTCGTGCTGGTGAGCGGTTGATGTCCAACAACAGCAGTAGCGGGCCAGGCACGACTTCGATCTCGAGTTCTGTTCTTTTGAGGTTGCGATTGAGGTACTGTGACTGATAAGGTTGTGGAAGTGTTGTCACGTGCTCACTAGTCAGTGATGTCCATACTGTACCAAGATTCCATTATGTCCGTCGACGATCAGATCCTCGCCTCCAGCATTGCGATCTCGCCTTGTAGTTACACCAGTCTATACCTTGATGGTGATCGTTGCCCCTCGGACTCGTGCAGTACGGCATTGCAGCCCGACGACCGGCAACAGGTGAAGGCCAGGGAGTACAATATCCAGTTCCCCGGTCTCTCAACCTCATCAACACCTCAACCACATCTCTTGCATCACGCAACGCACATTAGACCGGAGATGGAAACCTTCCGATAGGACAGCACGTGAAAGCAAGCATCGAAGCAGAAGAAAGAACGGACCACTAGGTATGATACAAGAATAGATGGGGAAAAGAGACAAAAAAGAAAACCATAGGCTAGCCTACTTTCTGTTCCTCCTCATCTGGCGCTTACGACCAATGATCTGGTTACGCTTCGCCGTCTTCTCGTTCTCGGTCATCTTGGCCTCCTCCTCTCTGGCCTCCAGCTTGGTCTTCTTAGCGCTCTTCGCCTCGTCCTTCGCACGCTTCCTCTTCCTGACCTTCATGAGCGCCTTGCCCTTGTTGTCGACGAGGCGCTCGCTGGGCACGATCTCGCCAGCCTCACGTCGCTGTTGCACAGCCTTGCTGCGCTCACGGGCCTTCTGCTCACGGTCCTGCCGCCTGTGCACGACCTGCGCGTTCTCGATCGCAAACTCCACAATCAGCCGCTTCTTCTTGTCCTGCAGGGCTTCCTGCTGGGCCGCCTTGCTGCCGTGGGGAACACCCTTCTGCTGCGTGACCGTGTAGCCGATCGAGTGGCCGTTGAGCCATCGCAGACCCATAAGCGCGCTGCGGTGCGTGTAGTACTCGATGAAGCCGTACCCTCTGCTGCGGCCGGCACCGCCCTTTTCGGAGATTTTGCTGCCGGCGTCGCTCTCGAAGACGACCTTGGCTTGCTTGACGATACCCTTGCCGGCTTCTTTGCGGGCCAGGTCGGCTTGCACCATCTCCTCTCCGCCGCGCTCGAGCTCCTCGTGTGAGAGACGCTGGCGCTTGCCCTGCTTCAGCTCGGTGGCGAAACCGACGACAGCTTCACGTGCCAACGCCTTGAGGGCCTTGGAATCGATACTGCGAGGAATATTGCGCACAGACAGACGCGTCAAGCTGAGGGAGAGAGACGGGTTGCCCTCGATAAGAGTTTTACGCTGCTTCAAACTTGCTTCACGCATAGTCTGCTCGGAAGGCGGCAGACTCTCCCAAAGCTTTGTGTTCGATGCGATCGTGCCCTCAGAGAGCAAGTATAGCCTGCGCTTGTCTTTGTCTCTCCGATCACGGTGTGCATTACCCTCCTCGGTGAGCTTGTTGGCTTGGTTCTTCTCGACTGCTTGTGTGATTTGCAAGACTCGGCCGTCGAGCGTGTATCGGCCGGAGGGATCGGTCTCTGTGTTTTGGAGGACTGAGGGACCGCTGGAAAGCTTGTTGGTAGGCTCCTGTGCATTTGCTCCTGTGCGCATGGGGATCTCGCGAAGGCAGCCGTATGCATCTTTGGGGTCGTAGAAGCAAACGAAACCCGAACCTCTTGATCGACCAGTGGCGTGATCCATGACAACTCTGGCGTAACGAACGCTGCCAAATTGGCTGAAGTGGTCCTCAAGGTCTTCGTCTGTGCAGTTGAAAGGCAAGTTCCGAATAAACAGAGTCGCAGACTTGTCCTCTTCGCGGTGCTGCTTTGGCTCCTCGTCTTCCTCGTCTTCGTCCATGTCTTCGTCTTCTTCGTCTTCCTCGTCCTCATCGTCGTCCATGTCGTCCTCATCCTCGGGGTCCTTGTCGTCGCCGACTGACTCGTCGTCGTCGTCCATGTGAACACCACCATCGCTGCCCTCCTCCTCATCGTCTTCCTGTTCAGCGCCAGCCTCATCGTCTTCCTCTTCGCCGTCCTCACCCTTCTCGTAATCCTCCTTCTTGACCGCCCAATCAACGGCGATCGTCCTGCCGTCGATTTCCTTGCCGTTGACGCCAGCAATAGCCTTCTCAGCGTTGGGCCTTCCTCTCATGAGCACGAAACCGAAACCAGCCATCAGACCACCTTTCTTCCTCGGAATGTAAGCCTGCTTGACCTTGCCATAGCTCAAGAAGAGCTTCTCCAGCTGCTTGGGGTTCTTGATCGTCCAGGGCAAGTTGCGAACAATCAGCTTGGGCGGCTGCCTCGCTTCGACCTTCTCGACCTCTTTCTTGGCCTTGTGCTCGGTGCCTTCCTCGCCCTCACGGTGTCTGCGCTCAGCGACCTCAACGCGGATCTTCTTGCCCTCAATGACGTGGCCGTTGAACTCGGCTTTGGCGCGCTGGGCGTCTTCTGCGTCGGCGAATGTGACGAAACCGTATCCGCGGCATTGCTTGGTCGCGGGATCGTTGATGGCGACGGCGTGCTTGACGGGGTAGGAGTCGGAGAAGAGCGCGGTCAGGGACTCGGAAGTAGCGCTGGGAGGTAGAGAGCGGACGAAGAGCGAGCGCTTGTGCTGCTCGTCGCCGGCTTTTTCTGCTTTCTTTCCATCGGTAGCTGCAGCTGCAGCGGCGGGCGTGTCTGCTGCTGTTGTCTCAGGCACATTCTCTGCAATCTCGGCTACTGCGCCGTTTGACAGTCTTTGCTTTTTCTTTGCGGGACCCATGGCTGCTGTGGACTGTGATGTTGGTGGTGTATTGAGTTCAAGAACGGCAATCGCGCTCCATCAAAATTTCATAAAGCTTTGAGACGCCTGCTCACTTTCGGCGGATCCTCAGCCGAGGACCCTTCCCAACCCTAACCCTGAAGAGACATTGGATCCAACCAGAAGCATCGAGACCGATCTCTACAGTCTACAGACTACTTTACATATTGATTTGCTGATGCCTTTTCGAACCTGAGTCCAAGAATCATCGCATGTGAATCTGTGATTGCGACCTCCGCCATCAAAGAACAGCAGGTGGTTCCAATTTCAAGCCCGAATCTACTGGATTGGTACCATGCTGAGTATATTGATGTTCATGATGGTACCAGCGACTTTCGTATGTCAAGTCATGCTCTATGCCAGTGAGAGAGCAGCATTCGGGTACCAGTATCTCGTTGGATCGCAATACAGTAGGCGGAACTTTCAGCATCTCTCTTATTGTTTGAACATGCTAGTACCAGTGAGATACCCATTCGACAAACATTAGCATGAACGGAGGTCCCTGGATGGACTTACGGGTCAATTAGTGCATCCCTTTCATTTCTACGCGACTCGCCAATGTGCCTCGCTGGACAGATCGACCTGGCGATATCATGCCGCCTTAGGTTTCACCGGAGTGTCAGCCATGAGCTGAATCAACGAGTGGACTACTTCCGCAGCAGCGAGCAGAGTGACTTCTCCGGGGTTGTCATAGATGGGAGCTACTTCCACTACATCGAAACTGTCAGCAAGAGAGCCCTCGAACAAGTCCAAGTGAAAGGTCAAAACTCACCAACGTCAGCCCCGATAACTTCCATCCCAGTAAGACCGTCCAAAATCGTCAACAGCTCTCTCGTAGTCCAGCCACCGACCTCAGAAGTTCCAGTTGCCGGCGCAAAAGCAGGATCCAGCACGTCAATGTCGACACTAATGTAGACTTTCGTTCCTTGGGCACGCTGCTTCAGCTTGTCGATGAGCCCTTGCGTACCAACACGGTCAAGATCCCTAGCTGTGGCGATCTCGAAACCGCACGCTTTGTCGTTCTTCAAGTCGTAGTGCTTGTTGGCTGTTGGTGCGCGAATGCCAGCGTGGATGGAAGTGTTCAGCAAGAGGCCTTCTTCGTGGGCAATGTGCAGGAAAGTGCCGTGATTGACGCCGGCATAGTGCGATACACCTCCTCCAAGTACCTTGGGATCCCAAGTATCGATATGGCTGTCGAAGTGAATGACGCTGACAGCTCCCCAATGGTCGTGCGTGGATCGTAGCGCACTGAGAGTTGTGGTGTGGTCGCCTCCGAGAGTGACGATTCGCGGCACTGAGTAGTCTGTGTTGTTGGCTGTGCGTGCGGAAACGATACGGTGGGCCTTGTCGAGCTGCTTCAAGGCAACAGTGTTGTCGAGCACGGTCAACGGTGCATCGCCGCAGTCCACGACTTTCAAGCCTTGGGTGAAAGCGTTCTTCCCGGTATAGATGTTGTAGGAATGCTCTGCGCCGATCCTACGAGAGCCCTGTCGGATGCCACCTGGTCCGAAGCGTGCTCCAGGACGTCCGGTGACACCGGTGTCGAATGGTGCGCCTAGAACAGCAATGTCGTACTTTTCGATATCCTCGCCGGAGAGGGTGGTGTTGCCCAGGCAGTGGACGTAAGGCAAGTTGGCATATGTCAACAAGCCATTGAACTTTGAAGATGCAGATGTAATGTCGTCTGTTTCGTATTCGAGAGCTCCAAGATTGTTGCCCAATGGGTATTGGAAGCCTGATGTCGGCGGAAAGACTATCTCGCGGGCTTCGAGAAGAGATGCTAGTGCGAGGAACGCTGCGATGTGGCGTGCCATTGTGAACGTTTGATGAAGTCGAATTCGAGATTGCCGTATGGACAGGAACAAGAAAAGAGAACAGTCACATATATACTAACTTAGACCCGTGGTGCATGTAGATAGGCGATTGTAGCTGGTTCCACCTTCCTAAGCGAGAAGAAGCGGCTGCCGCGGGACGCGTACAATACACGGCAGATCGCAGTTGATGGCGATTGGCGACTCTGTATGCACAATACGCACGAGTGTCAGTAAGACTTGATTGCTTTGAATGAAGCAGAGGTTGAACCAAACCCGTCGCTCGCTTTCGTTACAGACATACTAATCTACACGCTTGCTCTGATGCTGTCTATGGCACGCCATGCGTTCTCGCGCTGTGAATCACGATACAGAAAAGACCAACTCGATCATATTACTTCTTCTGCTTCTCTTCGTCCTCGACGGTCCTCTTGACGCCCTTGACGAAAGCCTCAACGGCCTCGCCACCTCCCAGAGGCATGGTGCCACCTCTGATAGAACCGCCGTTCTCGACCTTGAGACCAAGAGCCTCTCCGATCATGGGAAGACCGCCATCTCTCAAAGCGACTGTAAGGCTGCCCAGACTTTGCTGCAGCTGAGGCGAGTGGAAGACGCGCTTGATGATGTCCTTTTTCTGCTGGGTGCTCAGCGCCTCGATGGCGCCCTGGGCTGCAATAGAGGAAGCTCCTGATGGGTCTGCTGGTGTATCGATGGTGGAAGTAGATGCTGACTCCTGAGCGAGAAGGAAGATCTCGGGTGGCAGGAATGTGCAGAGGTTGTCGACTTGCTCGGGTGTTGCGTTGTTGATGAATGGAACGGTGGTGGAGGAAGGCAGAAGGTCGGTCAGAGTTGTGAATGGCTTATCGGCTGCTTGCTGCTGCTGTTGTTGCTGTTGCTGCTGGCCGCCGGCTTGCTGGCTTCCACCTTGGAGGGAACGCAGGAAGTTTTGTACAACAGCTGAAGGATCTTGTGACATGGAATCGGTGGCACTATCTGGGTAATGAGTCGTTAGCGCTAATCTATGATTTAAACATACACATGATGGAAGCCTCTGTTCTACTGATGCGAAGCACAAGGAAGTCAATCTCCTGCGTGGAAGCCACTTTTCCCTTTCATGCGCTTGAGAACTTTCGAGCAACCCTTTCCATCAATCATGACAGGAACCATTTCAAGCATCGACTTACGCTCTTCCGCCATCAGCACCACCTTCTCTGCTAGCCTCGCCTTCCTCCCTCGGGTCCGCGCCGGTCGCATCAGCTCCAGCACCACCGGTACTGCCGTGCCTGTTGCGCGACTCAGGCTGCTCATCGAGATCCATGAGGTCGTCATCTCCATCACCGTCGCCTCCGCCGTGCCTCAGCTCCTGCACTGCCTGGTCGATGTCCACATCTTCCTCACCCTGCAGGATGTCGTTCACGATCTGGCCCACCCGCTGATCACGCTGGCTGAACCAGCTGAGAGTGCCATCCTTGTGTTGTGTCTTGCTCTGCATCCAGAAGTAGTGTCTTTGGCTGCTGGAGGCGAATTTGAGGACGTAGATGCGGCCATTGGTGGGAGAGTGGAGTTCCTCGGCACCCTCTTCCTTGAGCAAGGGCTGGAATGTGCCGTCACCGGGGACCATGAAGAGGTCGATCTCGGGCTCTGTGGGTGGTGCGGACCGAGGGCGCCAGCAGAAGTGTGGGATGTCGTCTTCGACGTAGAGGAACAGGTAGCCTGGTGTTGCGTCGGGCGTGACCTTCTTGCCGCGCAGATCGCACTTGCCGGCCTTGAAGGTGATGAGGGCGTTGGTCGCCATTGTGGTGGTGTGTTTGTGGATGTGTGGTTGTAGGTGTAGTGTGGTTTGTTGGCGAGGTGGTGGATGTTGCCAGTGAGGTTGTGGTGGATGGATGTTCAGGCTGCTGTTCGATGGCGGCGTTTGTTTGTGCAACTGCTCTCTCCACGATGCACTCATTTCAGCACAGGCAGCGATGATGCTGCTCTGACTTAGGGTTAGAGTTGTCAACAGGCGCGGGATGAATTCCGCATCGGACGCTTGGCAGCCAAAGTGCGAATGTGCGAATTGAGTTGAATTCGACCATCGTGCAACTAGACGCCCGACGACTGTCGATTTTTACTAACACCACAGTTAATCATCCGAAATACGTCAGTACACCCGCCGCCGACCGAACACACACCACAACCGCAAATACTAACAGTCCGCGCAGTTGGTCGACCAGCTCCGCCAAAATGTCTACCGAGGCGCAGACCAAGAAGTTCCAGAAGGGCGAGAGGGTCATCCCCTCTGCGACCGACAAGGCCCTGAAGTACTACCCGGCTGAGGATGAGCAGGTCATGAAGAAGGTACGGCAACACCGGCGACGGAACGATGGACTGGAACGAATGCGACTATCGGACATGGGATGGGGAAGTTGAAGATGAGATGCGCGCAAATGCTGATGGTATAACAACTACAGACCCGCAAGACCCAGCACCCGTACAAGCCCCGTGCTTCCCTCCAGCCCGGTGCCGTCCTCATCCTTCTCGCTGGCCGTTTCCGCGGCAAGCGCGTTGTGCTCCTTAAGACCCTCGACCAAGGTGTTCTCCTGGTCACCGGTCCCTTCAAGGTCAACGGTGTCCCTCTCCGCCGCGTCAACGCCCGCTACGTGATCGCCACCCGCACCACCGTCCCCATCAACGGCCTCGACAGCAAGACCCTCGAGAAGGTTTCCGACTCGAACTACTTCGCCCGCGACAAGAAGGCCGACAAGAAGGGCTCCGAGGAGGCTTTCTTCCAGCAGGGCGAGAAGCCCCAGAAGAAGGAGGTTGCCGCCAGCCGCGCCGAGGACCAGAAGGCCGTCGACAAGGCCATCCTTGAGTCCATCAAGAAGGAGCACTACCTCCAGAGCTACCTTGCCTCCAACTTCTCCCTGAGGAAGGGTGACAGGCCCCACGAGATGGTCTTCTAGGTTATGAGCATGGAAGCGGAGTTGAAGTCAAGAGCGGGACCGGCTGCCAGGGCGTTATCATTGCGTATTAGAAACTCGATGCAAGCCACGTCGGTAGCTTGAGGAGTGCTGCAATCCAAAACGTTCAAACGCCAGTTTCTTACAGCAAACTATTGTCAGGGTGCAATGGTGAGCTGGATCTTATCGGAAACACATCATGACAGGCAATGCATTGGTTTTACTCTTCAACTTTTGTGGCGTCTAGGCGATGATATTGAGCAACCTGCGTTTTAGATTCCAGCCCCAAGAGCAACCCGAATTCTCTAACATCCAACGACTGCGAGTTCAATGACATATTGGCCATGTCCGATGACAAACGCCCCACAGCATTCTTACATCCAGCGGGTTTCGTCGTTCATCTAATATGTCCCAGTGCTTGAATTAGCCGACTCACTGATCGATCGTTACTGATCGATATAGCGAATCACGGACAAATTGCAAGCACCTCGAGAATCGATACATGACTTCCCTGCCGAACACACTTGAACTGGATCTCACGGAGTTACCAAAACCACTTTACATATAGCTTAGGAACTACCTTGGAACTGACTACTCCTGGACTCGGCCCCTGGCGGATCGCGTCTCGTACGCCGGACATATCGGATCGCATTCGTATGCCGAGGATACCCAGTGTTATATGTACCACTACTTCTGGAAAGATGACAGGACCTACGTCAACTACCCTAGCCATCATGTCGGCGTTCTAGATCAGTTGACCTTAATGCTTACGTGCTTACAAGTTGAGTTGTCCAAGGTATAAACTTCCGGTCGGAACCGAGGTGTATCCAAGTAGTACTCAAGCATGCCCAGAAGACTCTTGCTTAACAAGCTGACGGTTGAAAATATTAATCGGTTCATGCGGAGTGCACAATGTTAGCTTGGTTGGGAGTTTCGAACATGTCTACCGCTGAGAGACTTGTTACTCAAATCTATCTCTCGTGTGGTCACTTGCTTCCTCGAAGGTGATGTCTAATTTTCCATTCACATGTATCGATAGATGTGTCGTCGAGGGACGATATTACTAGTTTCAATCCCTCCGCAATTGTCCACCTTCCTGGAGGTCGTATCCGCTTCTCTCGATCAAATATCCAGCAAGTCTCCCATCAAGAGATACACCTCGACGATTTCCACATGTTGGACACCCTGATGACTTTACCTGTTATCACACGGCAGGTCTCTGCTTTCTGTGTAACGCAAGTGGGCACTTCAGGCACTTCAAAGGATGAGTACAGTACCGCTGCCTACTTGCATTTGCCTGCACCTCGGCGTACACGGACTTAAGCCCCTCGTGGTCACTCCGGAAATACCGAAACAATCAACAAATTTTAGTCCAGCCAAAAATGCTCTGTGGGTCTTCAAGTTCCTGTGTACTGCGGCACGGAAGCGCTACTCCGGATCGTCCACTACTACTGTTTCGGATGCTATAGGCCTCCGCGGCTTTCTCTTTTTTGCGGGGGTTCTGGTGAGAGGTTAGAATTAGCAGGAGATTGAACCTTACCGTTGCTCCCAATCGTCTATATTGTTAGTATAGCTCTTAAAATCCTTCTTTATAGTGTTATTACTACTCTTATTCTTTTACCTCCTATACTATATTAGTTACTCTATCTCCGTACGAGATAACTATTATCTACTACTAGCTATTCGACCTTAACTAGAGCCCTACGTAGATTGCTAAAGAGTATAGAGTTAGTATATACGTAGTCTATAAATAGAGATAATACTAGTAGTTATTTAGTATACTAAGACCTCTAAAGTAGTATAAGTAAGACTATTAATAGATCTACTTACTAGTATAAGAAGATACTCTTATCGAGTATATTAATAAAGACCCTTCTATCTACTAGATAAGATAGTATAGTACCTATTCGACTACTTTAGAGTAAAGTTAGGAGTAATAATAGTATTTAATATTCTAGCGTACTATAGTTAGAGTCGTAAAAAGATATCGAAGATTACTACTTAATATAATAAGACTCTATATATACTCTAGCGTATAAAGATATATACCTAGTAACTAGATTAGCTTATATCCCTTAATAAGACTACTTCCTATAAGTATACTAGTAATTATAAGTATAGATAGAGTCCTATTAGTAATCTCTACTTTACTAGCTAGTCTCTCGACCGCTCGATAAGGTATAGTATACTACTAGTACTAATAATCTACGGCTATCTAGCGGAGCCTCTAATCTACGAAGGAGATATAACTAGCGAGTTATTTACTAACTAGTTCGAAGTAAAAGTAATTCTATAGCTAGCGCCGGATACTATTATCATTCTTAATAATACGAAGATCTACTATAGTATAGTGTTTAAGAAGCTTTACGTAGTATATAGCGTAAGAGTCGAATACCTACTACTCTACTTACTAGATTATAATCCGATCGAGTAGTTATTTAATACGCTTAAGGCCTAGGTTAGAAGATATATTAGAGAGCTCTCGGTATTCCCTAGCTTCTCTACTTTTATATAGTATAGTATTAAATAATTAAGCGTAGAGGTAGAAGTAAAAGGCTAGTTATTACTTCTAGAAGTTAGAGTCTTAAGAGTTATAGGAAGCTCGATAATACTAAGCTTTTAGAATAGGATAAAGTAAATTCTTACTAACCTTTAGGATATTATATCTTTATAACTACTCGGTTAATTTATATAGAATTGAAATATATAATAGATCTATATATATTATATATTATATAGCCGAGATATAATTATACTTATAGTAATAGGAGTATTAATACTTATTAATTATATTATTTCTCTTTACCCTAAAAAGTAGGCTTATAGCTACTCCTATATAACTCTATCTTAATCGCTAAAATCGCTTACTAAGATAGGACTCCGATAACTATTACTCCTTTCGAATAACTACCTTTTTACTACCGCCTTTATTCTTATACGATAGGTAATAGATAGGCCTACCTTCTTCTACGTCTCCGAATTATATATTATAATACCTTAAATATCGAAGCCGATATCGTTAAACTATAGCTATATAGCTACGAGCTTTATATACTCGTTATACTAATTACTATCTTAAAATAGCTAGGTTATAAACTCCTTTAGTAGCTCGATTATAGAGCTCTAAGTTAATAGTATCTAAAGAGGACTAGAGTAATAAATAAACGGATTCTCTTAGTCTTAAATAACGCCGCTACCGCTACTACTACTACCGCTATAGAACTAAATATACTAGGGAGTAGTAATAGGTAGCGGAATCTATATAACTAGCGGCTACGTCCTATCCTTCTTTATAGCCTTTAAATAGTTATATTCGTATATTAATTAGTATATAAGCGAAGGTATCGGAGCCTTAGTAGTTATTTTACTACGGTTAATAGATACTAACTATACCTATAGATAGACTCTCTTTACCGGTAGGTAATACTTCTTTATATCCCTTATCGACTACTAGTAATTAAAGCTATAGTTTAAATAATCCGTCTACTTATAGGTCTATTACTCGGTAATCTAAGTAGTAAGGTTACTCTTACTCTCTATCTTAGAGCGATTACTAGCTACCTATATAAGTATCCTAGTCGTAGCTATACTACGACTACTATAGTATAATAATAGTATATAGACTAGCTACCTAGAGTAGTAGGGGTATATAGGTATAATAGTACCGGGCCGTAGAATACGTAACTATAAAAATTACGTAAGCTATAGAGTACTCTCGAGGGATCTTAGGACTCTTAGGTCCTTAGTAAGAGAGTACTAAAGACTACCGGGAGGTCAGTATAGGAAGGGACGAATCTCCTTAGTATATAGGATCGTAGCTTAGCCTTAGTTAGGACGCGAAGAACGTACCTTCTATAACGAAGGACTCTTAGGTCCTTAGTAAGAGAGTACCGAGAGTATCGGGAGAATCTACGAGTCTCCTTAGTATATAGGATAGTTAGGTTTCTATCTTTCTTAGGAGCCTCGTACTTAACTTATATATCGAGAGTAGTAATTATAACGGACCGTATTTATTATACTAACTACTTCTTCCCCTACCTTTATTAACCCTTAGTTTAACCCGATAAATACCTTCGGTATTCTACCCCCGTTATATATAGCTAGGATACTACGTCTATTACGTAGATTAGGAAGTAGTAATAGTAGATATAACGTACGCTATAAATAACATCTATAGAATATTATTCCTCTTCTTATAGTAGCGATTAAGATTCTTTAAAAGTATTATAATATTATTAGTACTAGTATATAGCTAATAAGCCTTAATATAATCTCTATAGCCGGAGGTAAGTACTACCTTTTTAAACTAATACTCTCGTAGGTTAGTAACTAGCTAGTTCTAGTACTATATCTTAAACTCGCTTATCGGCGCTATCGTTAGGATATTAGAGAACTACTATATAGTATCTACTAACCTCTTCTTTTTAGGACCTTTAATATACTATAAAGTAGTATATTCGAAGCCTTATAGTAGTAATACTAGTAATAGAGATCGTAAGCTTTACTAGCTTTACTAGCTTTACTACTACTACGTATTAGATAGCTCCTTATTACTTATAACTATATTATCCTATATAGCTAGTATAACGACCTTATACCTCTTCGATACTACCTTAGCTCTCTATACTATAGTACGCTTCTTTGTCTTTTTAGTAGTAGGCTTAGTAATAGAGGTCGTTACCTATATCTTATAAGAGGGCTTAGAGGTATATATAGAGTAGTATAGAGGCGATAATTAGGAGGCTATAGAGTAAATAAGAATAAGAATAAGAATAAGAACAACAACTCTAAACGGCTATACTATAAAAAAACACGATAATATAGAGAGCGACAATGAGGTTAATTGAATCCAAGGACGCGCGCCAATTCGACGCGTTAGTAGTAGCCCCCGCAAAAAAAGAAAGCCGCGGCGGCCCACAGGAGCCGAAACAGTAGTAACTGGACAACGGCGCGTTTCTTTGCATGTCAAACAAAACAGACCTAGGGTGAATTCCATCGGTGAAAACACATGCATTCTCTCATGCATGAGGGAAAATCACGGTCTGCTTAGAACGATCGATCCCAACTATTGCTTCTTCGAAAAAGCGGCACAATGGCATGCACGCACTAAATCCCACTGACGCCATCGTTGGTGGTGATCATGTGGCGCTTACCGATTCTGTGTGCCGAGTAGACCGACCAAGGGACCGAATGCACGGGATTCAATCTCTGCTCAGAGCCCTCTTCCCCATTCATCATTGCCCACGACTCCAGTGCCGTATAGCCGCCAGAGGGGTCGTCTGTGGTCGAAGGGCGTGTTCTTAGTCGGGGCGTTATTAGCTGGGGCTAAGTATTAAGAAGTCGCTCTTTGTTTTCTCGCGTTTCTTTCAGGTCTCTTACCTAACACTACCTACGACTCATACGGCGGTTGACGACGATCTAACATGGACAGATTAGAACGAATACTGTCGAGGCCAGTGGCCAAGCCATACCGAACGAAGGGCCTTGATCTGAAGGATCGGATTTACCTCAACAAGGATGGACACCTGGACTTTGCCCCCAACGATGTCGAGAACCCCAAGAACTGGAGCGTGAAGCGCAAGTGGTACATCACGGTGGTCTCTGTGATGCTGGTTGTCAACGCCACTTTCGCATCTTCGAGTCCCTCTGGTTGTCTTCCGAGTATCGCCAAGGAGCTGCATGTAGCACCCAATCCCACGGCAGGACTCGTCGTTACTCTATTCCTTTTGGGCTATGTTTTCGGGCCAGTGAGTCTATAACAATCCATTCTACTATTCCCAGTGTGGTGACTGACCTATTTTTAGCTGCTTTGGGGTAAGTCATGAAAAATTCATTTTACCACTCCCAGTATGGTAACTGACCAATCTATCAGCTCCCCTCAGCGAGTTCTTCGGCAGGAGATGGGTCTTCTACTTTACCTTCCTGTTATACATAACTTTCAACTTCCTTTGCGCGTTTGCCCCAAATTTCGCCGCCTTACTGGTGGGGAGGTTTCTGACAGGGACCTTTGCATCAAGCACATTGTCCAATGCGCCTGGTGTTCTGGCAGACATATGGGGCCCTGTCGAGCGTGGCAATGCCATGGCTTTATTCAGCATGATGACTTTCATTGGTCCAGGTAAGCCGAACTTTCATTGTGGTCGGCAACACCATGAGATTGACACCCGATCTAGGACTTGGCCCAGTCGTATCTGGCTTCTTGCAGCTTACGGAAGACTGGCGATGGAGCTTCTACGTCCTCCTGTGGCTAGCAGCCGGAACACTCCCTTTCATGTTCACGATTCCGGAGACTTTGCCTTCGCAGGTCCTCCTCAACAAAGCCAAACGTATACGTCGCGCCAAGATCCCTGGTTACGAGAATGTCATCGCACCTGTCGAAGCTACCGATCGATCTCTCAAGGGCATCTTCAAAGTGGCACTCACACGGCCGTGGCAAATCCTTTTCGACCCGATCTCTCTGTTCTGCGCCATCTACCTCAGCGTTGTCTATACGCTACTCTACATGCTCTTCTCGATCTACCCATTCGTTTTCCAGACCAAGCGGGGTTGGAACACAGGCGTCGGCGAGCTGCCTTTGATCGGAACTGTCGTCGGCGCGTGCTGCGGAGGTGCCTACGTTTTCTACGTTTCGGCCCAAGACAAGAAGAAGATCCTTGCTGGTCACCCTCGCCGACCGGAAGACCGTCTGATCATCGGAATGGTGGGAGGAATCATATTCCCACTATCCATGTTTGGCCTCGCCTGGAGTGGAAACTACAACTCGGTTCACTGGATCGTGCCGACGATATTTGGTGCTATTCTCGCGTCGTCGATTTTACTGGTCTTCGTCGCCTACCTGAACTACATCACCGACTCGTACTTGATGTACGCGGCCTCTGCGCTCGCAGCGAATACGATTTGTCGCAGCGCTGCTGGTAGTGCAGCGCCGCTATTCACAGAATACATGTTCTCGGCAATGGGCGTGGGTGGGGCCGGATCTCTCATTGCGGGCGTTGCGTGTCTGCTCGCGCCCATACCTTTCGTATTCTACAGATACGGTGAGCCCATTCGCAAGAGGTCAAGGTTCGCTCCCACAGAGCCGGCTTCGGAGGAAGAGAAGCCCAAAGACGATGATACCGCGGACAAGGAGCATCAGGCACGGCACGGAAGCACTTCGGGCGAGTCGACTGACAGAGAAGAGCTTGCGCTGGATGAAGAGCAAGGTGTTCCTGTGCCTGTTGAGCTTGAAGAAGAAATAGAGAAACAGCGAATTCATCACGACGCTCAGGATGGAGACAGATTCATCGATGCTTCTGGAATGGAGAAGGCAGAGCGTTGAGGCATTGCATGGGATCTCACTGCATCTCAGTGGAAAGATTTTCAAGACGACATACCAGAGAAGGTAGCACATCGGGTGCCTGTCACACTGCTCTCGGGTTTACTTCGTTTCAGTGGACAGGCGTTCCTGCGATGCACCAGAAGAGATGGTAACACCCCATTGCGGTGAGATTTGATGGACTTTGCATTCGGAGAATTCTCTGTTGAGCGTTTAAGCGTGGCTGATATCCCTTGTACGTAGGCGTCGGTTACCACAAATTTTCCGTTTACTCCAGGGAGAGACTTTTCTGTATCTTGACAGTGTCTCACTGGGATCACTGGACTTTCGATGTACCAAAACCGCTGATACTACCACCTGTGAAAGTTGGCTCCAAGGAGAGGCCACCATTTGGAACGGGCTCTTTCGCTGGTGTCAAACCGAATATTAATGGGAAAAAAAACCCCCACTGATATTCTCGCATACAGATGAACGATCCCGTGAGAGCCTCTGGAATAGCTCCACACAGCTTGCGATGTGCTCACTGTTTTATGTGTCCCGGCAGAAAAGCGGCGAATCCGGTGACGGTCCTGGTCCTGGGACGCTCCTTCCAGTTGAAGCGACGAAGACATCCGACCTCACCTCTATCTGAATAATCTTACTTTTGCCATCCCACTCCATTGAATTCATCACAAACAAGTCACCAACAATGGCTCCACCGCCGAAGCGCCGCTGGGGAGGCAGGTACCAGTCTGTCAGCTCGAAACGAACCAACTCGACCGCGAGCACTCAGTCGAACCTACGGACCAGCCGTGCACCAGCCTCACGCAGATCATCTGGAGGCTCTTCACGAGCTCAGAGTCGTCGAACGACATCGCGCGATGTCAGCCAAAGACCAGACTCATCAGCCACCGCGCGTACACACCTTGTCGATGAGAGGTCCACCGTCGCCGCCGAGAACATGTCTGAAGCACCCCAAGAGGAGTATCCGGATGTCGAAATGTTGAGCGAAGTCGTCATGGCTGTGACGTTGACTGACCGCGGAGCCATCGGATGCGCATACTACGTGGCTCGGAACGAAACACTCTACTTCATGGAGGATGTGCAGATGGGTGATGCGAACATGGTCGACGCTTGTAAGTCATCCAAAGCTGATAGCACATCGTGTAAAATACTGACAGTATGCAGTGAAGCTGTTCATCGATCCTACGGTTGTGCTCACCTCCACCAAATGCAGCGAAGAGCTCATAAATCAACTTGATCCCGAGATGGCAAACGGCTGTGGCTCGATCGCCGGCGAACGGAACAGTGACACCACTCGCCTCCCTTATTTGCTTGAATGTCGGCCTAACGCCGAATTTGGGTACCAGGCATCTCGCAAAAAGTTGGTGAATCTCCGCATCGGCCAACACGATGGCCCAAGAGTCACGTTTGTTGTGCCTGGGGATATTCTTCCACAGACAGGCTCCCGTATTGTTGGCGAGGATGACCATGCGGACCGCCAAGGTCAAATTCTACGCCTGTCCGGTTGGATCAACCTTGACAGCAGCCTTACTGTGGGCTGTGCTGGAGCTGTACTTTCATACATCCAACGGCGGCGAGCCACAGCATATCTCCCTGGTGACGGCGAGGCCTCCGGCATGTTTCGTGTGGGCACAATTGAGATGTTCAGCCTCTCCGAGTCCATGTTCATCAACACAGACACTTTGCTGTCACTGCAAATCATTTCGACCGAGTCACATCCGAATGCCCAGCAGCATGGTCCTGCCAGCAAAGGCGGATCTGGCGGATCCAAGGAAGGCCTTTCGGTGTACGGACTCTTCCAGCATTTCGCCAAAACAGGCCAAGGACGTAGCCTGCTGAAACAATACTTCCTGCGTCCAAGTCAAAACAAGGCAACGATCGACGAGCGTCTGAACACCACCAGCTTCCTCACTCGGCCTGACAACACCGACTGTCTACATCGCTTGTCTGAAAGCCTCGGCAAGATCAAGAACGCCAGGCTGTACACTGTGAACCTTCGCAAGGGAATCAATAATGGCATGAATCGCACTGGAAAAGTCTCAACATCAGTCTGGCCGAGTCTTTGTCAATTTGCGTTCCATGCCCTGAAGATAACGGACATTCTCGCTGAGCTGGAAGGTGCTCATCGCCTGGCTGTTGTTCGCAAGATCAACGAGGTTTTCAACAAGAAGCTTCTCGCCGAAGTTGGCACTGTGATCAACGACGTTGTCGACTTCGAGTCGTCGACAGAGCAGAGGCGCACGATCGTGCGAGCAGGCGTCAATGAAGAGCTTGATGGGGCGAAGCGCGCCTACGACGGGATTGAAGACCTGTTGTCTCAGGCTGCGGAGCACATAGCCAACGAGGTACCCGCCACACTCGACTCGAAGGTCAATGTGATCTTCTTCCCGCAGATTGGTTTCCTCATATCGATTCGGCTGAGTGAGCACACTGGTACCGGCGTCTTCGAAGGAACAGACCAGGATCCCTGGGAGAAGATGTTCTCCACCGAGGCCAATGCTTACTACAAGAACACCCTCATGGGTCAACTCGATCAGCGATTTGGCGACATGTACACGCTTATCTGCGACAAAGAGATCGAGATCGTCCAAGAACTTGGAGAGCGAGTGCTGGAGTACGAGGAACTTCTCAACACTGTCTCGGATGTGGCTGGGGAGCTCGACTGCCATGTAGCGTTGGCAAAGGGAGCTATTATGTACAATCTCTCACGCCCAAGCATCTCGGAGCAGAACGTTCTGAATATCAAAAATGGCAGACACTTGCTTCAAGAGCTGACGGTGTCAGCATTCATTGCCAATGATACCTTCATCGTTGGCGGAAATGGCACAGAACAATCAGAGTCGGGCGCGAGACATAGCCCGCGGTCAGAAGCCGCCAATCCCCAACTCGAAGGCCCAAGTATGATCTTGATGACCGGCCCAAACTACTCTGGTAAGAGTGTTTACCTGAAGCAAGTCGCAATGATCACGTACATGGCGCATATTGGCTGCTTCGTTCCTGCAGAAGCCGCGACGATTGGTCTTACAGACAAGATCTTGACTCGCATCGCCACCAGAGAGAGCGTCTCCCGCATCCAGAGCGCTTTCATGATCGACTTGCAACAGACCGCTCTTGCGCTGACAATGGCTACGCATCGGAGCCTTGTCATCATCGATGAATTCGGAAAGGGCACTGAAACGCACGACGGCGCAGGTCTGGCCGCTGGAGTCTTCGAGCATTTCTTGCAACGCGGAGAAGACTGTCCGAAGGTCATTGGCGCCACGCACTTCCATGAGATCTTCGAGAATGGTTTTCTCCAGCCACGTCCAAGACTGGGTTTTGCGCACATGGAGGTCAATGTCGATGCACAAGCCACCAGTATCGAAGACCAGACCACTTACCTCTACAAGTATTGTCAAGAGCGAAGCACTTCGAGCTTCGGAACACACTGCGCGGCGATGAACGGCATCGATCCCGCTGTCATCGAGCGAGCGGAGAACCTGATCTTACTCGCGGCAACAGGAGAAGACTTGGTGGAGGCTTGTGCTGGGCTTCCGTCTGCCGAGCTGACTGAGTTGGAGGATGCGGTAAGCTGATCTCACTTTTTGCGGGTTTGAAGTATACTGACACTGCACAGGAGCTGATCGGACGCGACTTCCTGGCTGTGGATGTCGGAGAGGAGAGCCCTCGTTCCATGCTGGACGAGCTGATGACGCTGGCAAGCTCGACGCTGGGCGTTTCTGGGCCGGGTTCACGTTCAATTGGCGAATTCTGATGGTTGAGACGAGTCGCTGTGCTGTGACACAAAGTCTCGGTGAACGACTGGAAGGACGTGAGTGGTCGATGTCGACGTTGGAGCGATTGGGCTGGACAGCTCAGAGATTCAGCGCGAAGGCAATCCAATTTTCGCATCCTATGCTACGGTCTCTATAGAGTAAATCCACACGGATGCTCCGAGCGCAGCATGAAGAGCTGCCCGTAAATCAGCATCGCGCTTACATCTTTCCTCGCGACTCACTCACTAAGAAGATTACATCAACTACCACTACGACTCCCTCGTCTTCAACCCGTCAACAACGCCCTCCACAGCCCCCCAATACTCATCCTTATGCGCCATAGCATGCGCGCAATGCGCACTATCCTCGAACAAAACCTGCTCCACCTCCGCATAACCCCTCCTTCTCGCATCCTCAGCATGAACCTGCACATCACCATACGGCACTAACTCATCCGCCTTGGAAAAGACGTACAGCCTCGGAACATCCAGCCCAAACATCTGAGGATCATTCAAACACCTCCTCGAGCGCGTGAGCACCGACTCGAACTGACAGACGAAAATCGCAAGGTAGAAGAGGCAGAGCGTGACATGGATGAGCAGAGGTCCGAGATACCGTGCCAGTGGAGTTTTGGGCAGGGAGTGGCTCATGGCGTGGTAAGATCGCCGGTAGGTCGCCTCGCCGGGGCAGCTGTCGAAGATTATGGCGGAGAAGGCGTGCGGGCGGTTTTCGGGGGAGAGGCTGGTGGCGAGTTGGACGGCGGCTTGGGCGCCGCCGTTGGAGAAGACGTGCAGGAGGACTTGCGGTTGTTTTTGGCCATCTGTTGTAGTGAGGTGGGAAGTCAGGATATCCCGCGCCAGACTCAGGCGGCTTTGTTGGGTTTTGTTGCTGCGGTAGACAATGTCTGCGATTGAGGATTCGACGACGAGGAGCTCGGCCGATGGGTATTTTTGCCGGTACTGAGACGTGTATTTTGAGATGTGTTTGCGGTGGGCGGACATCCAGGTGCACAGGACTATTAGGGATGGGCCATTCTTGGGTTTGAGTCCGCCCTCGGATGACTGGCGGTGGTATGAGATTGCGTCGGTGAGTTTCTCGAAGTCCCAAGGGACGCTTTCTTTAGATGTTGACATTGTGCGACGTTGTTTTGGACTTCTCTGATGTTGTCGTGTAACTTGACATGCACATTTTGTGATGTTCGGATGATGTACGCGCTAGGTACATGTACCTTGTTATTGAGGCTTACGTGATCACATGGCGCCGGCGTCAACAGCTTGTTCCAAGGCTCCGCTCCTCCGGCTTTGCGTTTGATGATTCTGTACTTGATACGGAACGGTTCTCAAATCGAACTTCCAGTATCTTAATGGTGCGATCTGTGAATGACCGAACCCGATGTACGGACATCGCTGATGTGACCACATGGTAACTCTTCGATACTTCTGTTGACGTCCCACTGTCTCGCTGGTGCTGAGGACAATTTCAAATTTCAATCAAACCCTCGAGTCTAGGATGTACTGAATTGATTTTTCTAACACCGACGAGCATACAGTGTGAAGAGCACTTGGTTGGGGCAAGTAGTCATCACAATATTTATCTGACGACGATCTGTGAATATATTAGGGTTGGAGTTGGGGTTAGCTGAGAATTCCCAGTCCGACATCATCTGTGTGCAGGATGTTGATTCGTGCCAAGTAACCGTTGCTCATGCTCTCATATTCATACAATGCCCAAAACATCAACATAGGATCATCCGCGATGCATTCGCCTCACACAGCCATGCCAATCTCGGCTTTCCTCGCACCCAGACTGTCGTGTATAATGATCTCCTCCTGGCTATCCGCATCGACATCTCGGCGATCTCCTCTCAGCGTGCGCCGTGATGACGTCGATGGACCGGATCCATTATCCGTGTCTCCTTTATGTTTTGACCGGCGCTGTAGTTCAAACTCCTGCGCCGAGTACGTAACATTGCCCGAAGGTCTCGGCCCGCCGATGGAACCGAAGAAGCGCGGTGCGAAGCGTGTCATGATCGCTTTGAGCGCTGGGCCACAGGAGGCGAGGATGGCGAGGTTAACTTCTATGCCCGAGACGGCCTGGCTGAGACCGTAAGTGGGGTCATCTGAGGCTTGGGTCCAGAAGTCGTAAAAGATCTTGAAGCGGACCACACCCACGGCCACTACAACCCAGCCGAGAGAGAGGACAAAGATGACGGCGAGTTTGCGGCGGATATTGAGGCGTAAGGGCCAGGTCATGGCGATGGGAATTGTGAGGATCAGGACGTCGGTCAGGATTGCGAGGCCGGCTGTCGTGAGGGAGAAGGCTGCCCTATTGAAGCATGAGTAGTTGGGATTGACTATCTTGCCGTTGACGACTTTGTCGGTCTTGAAGTGGTTCCAGTAAAAATGGATTGGTCTGCATTGAGTTAAAGCCGAGAAGAAGACGCTGATAGTATGCCCGGCACTGTTTAGGCAATTAGCATGTGTAGAAGAAAGCCATTTCTGTGAACATCGATCCGTTGGAGCTATTTCCTGCGACAGAGATTGTGACACGTACTGTACTCACTTGAAGATGAAGAAGGCGATCAGACCATATCGGATGAACCACCGTCGATCGCCTAGTCGCAAGAGGAAGAGGATGATTGAGGCTTTGACGATGCCAAGTATCGGATTGTATAGCATCTGCTGTGCCATGTTGAGCTTGGAGGCGAAGACCTGGTTGTCCACGGCTCTCACATAGTCGGGAATGTCCCACACGTGATAACCGAAAAACTGGGTTTTAATCCAGTGGTAGACAACTCCAGCATACGCCACTGCAAGCACGCACGCGACCACACAAAGTCCGTCGTCTGTTGGGATAGCATGAGTAAGTACAATGCGTTCAGAAATAAAGCTTTGAGTCAATGCATTGTACACACCCCAATGAAATTGTTGCATGGAGACACGGATCCAGACCCGTAATGCCACGAAGATGGTGCTCAATACTGGGAACAGTACGACGAGAGCCAAAGCCTGCGGCTGCATAGTGTCGTGGGCGACCATGTTGGCAGTATTCCTTGTCGTAGAGCAAACGAGGGCTCAAAGATGGTGTCACGGCCGTAGAAAACGGGGCATGCAGAGCCATCAAGTAGGATCACGATTTGACGACATGCTAGGACATCGTCCCTTTCATGACCATCTATTCCGTCTGTCTTCTTTCACATCCGGCTCGACAGTCCTCGCGTCTACTCGTCGAGCCGACTCGACATGAAGAGTAACAGCTTGGCAGGTCTTGAACGTCGCAAGTGAGGTCGTGCTCAGCGCTATACATGCAGTCCGAGGAGGCAACTAAACGAAGTCGACCACTGAGAAACACGCTGCGTTCGCGTAGATGCGTGCAGACTCGCTTCTGTTCTGGAACATGCATGGAGGAATGAGAGAAGGGTCCCCGAGTCATGGTGCAGCTAAAGTGCAGCATAAGTCTGCGGGACGAGACCTTGATCCTGATCCTGCCGTGCCTGCGTGAGAAGTGGCTAGTAGATATCGCGTAGCTCCCAAGAGCCAAGGCACGGGAGAGTGGCCTGAACGAACTTCATGTCGACTGGAGTGCCCTGGACGAGTGCCAGATGGACAATATTTCTTGAGAGGTTGACACCATGCCATGATCCATTCTACATAGCATTGTATCAGCAAGCAAATGAAGCAGGAAACTCACTGGTATACCAACCCTTGACGCGTTGCTATTACCTATATTGCATTGTTCTAGGTTCTCGGAGTCGCGTCGAAGTCGTGGTCATAAGAATGACGGATAGTGACATCGCCATGCCTCTAGTCATATCTCGACCAACACCACGAAGAAGAAGGAAGGAAGGAAGGCATGAAACTGCGGCACGGTTCACGTGTATTTCTGTGGAGAGACTTTCTCGGATCCGGGTTAGCGTGACGGGCCGCCAAGCCTTTAGCATCCTTGACTCTCCGTTTCCACTGCACCTTCTCACCTTCTCACTGGCACTTGTATGTTTTCGATACACTGGAGCTGCTGATACGACCGCTTGCTAACATCTTGTCCATTGAGATGCCCATATCTGGACTCTACTCTCTCACTGGGCGAAACCATGATTCGACGGCCGAAAGTCGCTGATATTACCACACAGGCCTGACGGGGGTCAAGAAAGCAGCAATATAAATACATGGACCTGCCAAGCTATCCAAGATGTCCGTCTCCGACCCTGCGTTGAGGTTGAAGACGACCTGCAGCGCCTGCAGGTCCCGAACCTGACTTCCTGACTGGGGTCGTACGCCGTACCCTGCGCCTGAAGCCTCGCTACGAGATTGTTGCCACCTGCTAAGCCCTTGGGACCACATGGACCGGCACTTGAGCAACATGCATCCTTCTGTGAGGTCGCAATGGAGACGCGAGTCGTCTGGGCTTCCGCAGGCTATATGTAAAACAACCAACTTCCACCTTTCACCGAGCTCAGCCACCACCATCTTCCTAGACAATCGTTCAAGATGCATTTCTTTTCGGCCTCGCTTGCCCTCGGACTCGCGACCAGCGTCACCGCCAGGTATCATCCTCGGGATCTCAACCAGCCTGCAGTTTACACCTCAGTCTTGGCTTCGCGTCAGGAGAGTGCCTTGGATGTATCTACCATCCAGCAATCGGCCGATGGCAGTGTTCCACACTTCGCGTACGAGGACAAGACATTGGACACTTCCAAACTGTCTAGCTTTTTCAAGCATGGCGCCATCGATGTGACCGGCTCCGCGACAGCGACGCCGAATTACACGCTCGCCGGCACCGATAACTGCAAAGTCTTTCCCGGAGACCTCCAATGGCCATCTGACGACGACTGGGAAGCTTTGGACTCTGCGACCTACGGTCCTCTGCTCAAGCCGTTGCCTCAAGCTCACATCTGCTACAGCAATGGCACCGGTATTCCCATTGACAATGCCACCTGTCAGGCCATGACGGAATCCTGGACCGACCCGTTCTTTCACACCGAAGACCCCATCGAGATGCTCTCGCCGTTGTACGGAGGCATGACGTGCCAGCCACCGAGCATCTTTACCAAGACCAACACGTGTACCCAAGGTGGCTACTCGGTCTACGTCGTCAATGCCACAAACGTTGCCGACATCCAGGCCGCAGTCAATTTCGCCCGTAACACTGGCATCCGTCTTGTTATCAAGAACACTGGCCATGACTTCGCAGGCAAATCTTCTGGCGCCGGCTCTCTCAGCATTTGGACCCACCACTTTAAGGAGCTCGCGTTCCTACCTGACTACGCCAGCAGCGAATACACCGGGCCTGCCATCAAGGCTGGTGTTGGTATTCAGGGCTACGAACTCTACGCCGCTGCAGACAAACTGGGCGTCGTCGGGATGGGTGGAGAGTGCCCTACTGTTGGCGTGACTGGAGGCTGGCTCCAAGGAGGTGGCCACAGTCCCATGAGCTCTCTCTGGGGCATGGGTGCTGACCAGGCCTTGGGCTTTGAGGTCGTCACGTCTGACGGTCAATTTGTTACCGCAAACAAGGACACCAATGCCGATCTTTACTGGGCTCTACGCGGCGGCGGCGGTGGTAACTTTGGTGTTGTCACATCTGTCGTCATGAAGGTGCACTACGATGTTTCTGTTACCGCCGCCTCCTGGAGTTTTGCAACTGGCGAGAATGTGACCGCCGAGCAATTCAAGGCAGGAATGAAGGCTTTCTTCGAGACCTTCCCAGAAGGCGCCGACAACGGCATCTATGCTTACTTTAAGATCTTCAACCGCGCCGGCTCAATGAGCTTCTCGATGGCGCCGTACTTCGCTCCCAGTAAGGACATGGCCGGGACAAAGGCCCTGCTCGCGCCCTGGGTCTCCCAGATGGAGGACCTCAAGATTCCACTGAACATCAAATGGCAAGAATTCGACAGCTTTTATGCGGCATACAACGCCTCTTTCCCCGTCGGCAACGTCAACAACCAAGGCGTCGCAACCACCTCTCGGATGTTCCCTCGTGAGAACTGGGCAAACGAGACCATCTGGAACGCGACCTACGACGCCCTTTGGTCCAGTCTCGAAGCGGGCAACGCCCTCATCGGCTACAACATTGCTCCCTCCTGGGAACGCGGTGGCTACACCGACGCCCCAGTCAACCCTGCCTGGCGTAGTGCCATCAGTTTCGTCATCACGGGCATCGTCACCGACATGACCAAGCCCTGGGCCGAGCAGCTCGAGCAACGCCAGAACTTCACCGACACCATCATGCAAGACTGGCGCGATATCACGCCTGGCTCCGGTGCCTACCTCAGCGAAGCGGACCGCTTGGAGCCGAACTTCCAGTGGGCTTTCTGGGGTAGCTTTTATCCGAAGTTGCTCGAAGTGAAGAAGAAGTACGACCCGTACAACCTCTTCTACGCTGCGCAATCCGTTGGGTCGGAGTTCTTCGAGGTGCGGACGCTGGACGATGGGTACCCGGATGAGAACGGCAAGCTCTGTGTTAACCCGAGCCCGACGCTGTATGTTGCCGAAGGACCTGACTATGAGCCTTCGCGTTAGAATAGATTTGCTTGGTAGACTTTGATGATGCGTTACAAGCGAAAGATTATGTATATACGTTGTAGTCATTAAACCCCCCATTCCTGTCCCTGGCTATGTACAAGTAATACCAAGTTCCGTCGGACTTTGCGTCGCGGCAAGTTCAGTCGGGGTCTGGTTCATCGGCTGCATTGCATCAAGCTCAGTGAATTTCTGTGGAGTCATGGCGTAGTATGTCGGCAAGCTCTTGGTGTCCCCTTCAAAAGATACGTGCGGATCCCGAGATACCTTCTCTCTCCGGTGTTTCTTGATGAGACAGTAGAAGACCCCGAGCCCGATCGTGCACAACACTATCGCTACCGCGGCAATGCTTATCCCGACCGCAACGCCGGTAGATAGTCCGCTCGACCCAGTCGCTGCCGGACTTGGGGTTGCTGAGAGTCCGCTGGATCCAGTCTCTGCCGGAATTGGGGATGGTAGTGCTGTTCCACTTGTCGACGTGGTCGACGGCGCTTGAGTAGATGTTGTAGAAGAGGCAGACGAAGTGGTGGTTGTCGATGACGCGGAAGAAGCCGTGCTGGTAGCGGTGTCTGTTGCAGGACGAGAGGAGGCCCGTATCCAGAAGTAATCGCTCCAGAACCCTTCTTGCGTGACCTCCTCTGTGGTGCCGCGACTGTTAACGATGTGGAGCTGGTATGGGACGTTGCAGTCAGGGGCGCACGATGCGACCCATGAGAACGTGTCGCTCGAGTCGGAGGGAGTGTTCGCTGTTACATTTGTTAGTCAAAAGAATGACGGATGGTTCTATGTTGCTAGCCTGACTCACTTTGCAATTGGCGTTGAGAGTTGCCTGCCCCGTCCACCGGCGCTGAGAGGCTTATGTTGCGCACATAGGCAACGTAGAGACTGATGTGTTGATATGTCGTGTTCCAGGCGATGGTCATCGGCACGCCATCATCGTACACCTGGGTCACACTGGTAGGATACGTGAAGACCCCTCCGAAATTGGCCGGCAATGGATACTTGGTGAGGTCCAAGTATCCTGTCTCTGGATCCGTGGGTGCTTGCAGAATTTGACCATGTGTTCGCAAGAAGAATAGACATAGGCATAATGTCGAGCCTAGAGATCCCGCCATCGATGTTGCCTGATAGTCGGATGAGACCAGATGGATGTATCTGCCAGAGTGAGGTATCGCACGACGCAGTGTTGTTGCTGCAAAAGCAGGTCCTGTGATTGTGCGCGCTAGACGCATATCTACTGTAACACAATGCCCTGCTGCCGGTTAGATAGCACAGTACTCGCCAAGGCGACATCTCAGAGATGGCGCCAGGTGACGCCCACGAGTCCCTCCATGGTGCCGCAATCAATACCAAAGTAGCCAGGCTTGGATCCAGCCAGTAGCGATTGACGTGAAAGTTTCAGGCGCTCATTAGAGGACTCTTTGACCTGTAACCACCCGCAGGAAGATATTTTTACGCCAGCGCATTATCGACATGAGACCCGGCGGCGCAGCATGGTGGCGACTCCTCTCAGCTGAGGTCGAAAGTTGCAAAGATCAACAGCTTTGCCCTACCGGTACCGGCGTGTTCACGATATGCTAAAGGTGCTGATATCACTCCTAACAGCATTTCGATTCGGTGAGATACCACACTCTGTCCTCTGGAGTCTGTCAGTGTCTCGCTAGAGTGAAAGAATGATTTCGACATGCGAAAGCGGCTGATACCCCCCGTAGAGCATGCACTGAAGAAGTACAGTAAGCGCATACATGTATGTAGGTATGCGAGGTAGGTCTAGAAAAGGACGTTCCAATATTGTCGTTGCCAATGTCCACCGCATTAGCGTCGTCTCACCTGAAACCAGGCTTCATTTTGGCTTCACGCTGCGGCCCGAACCTCTGTGCGCCTGCCGATACCAGAACTATGTCTGCTAACTTCGTTGAATCTTGTCGTGGTCGATTGCACCGCATATATGCATACCTCTATTCATCAGTGATGATACTCCAGTTAGGTCGAACAAGGCCTTTCCCGCAGACCGGGAGTCAAAATGCCCTGCATAATCTGCAAACGCTTCCGGCAGAAGAATGCGATTAGCCGGTTTCAGCAACCGCCCGGTTCTCGGTGCTGGCTGCGATTAGCTGCCTTAGCGATGTGCTGACATCTCGCTAAGTTACACACATGTTCGGCGCTTCCGATGGAGTGGCGGCGCAAAGTCGTCGTTGCAGACGGTCGGTATACGGCGCAGTGCAGCTCTGCTGAGTGACCTGCGAGGGTTACCTAACTTACCTCCAGAATGATGATCGCAAATAAGAAGCACAAAGAGAACACAGCCGCGTAGCCTTCAAGATATTTCCAAGCCGCGAAACGTCAAAGAAAGACGCCTGAGATTTTCTCCACCAACAAAGAGCCTCACTCTTGTGGACCTGTCACAACATTTCGGAGCCTTTCATGTCCACTCGGTGTTCATGACCACCCTCTGGCATTTGATGCAAGCCCCGCAGAAAGGAATGTCCAGGAGGAGACGAACCATCCTGGCGGCGTGCATCTGCACTTTCCTCAGTTTCTGGCTTTTCTGGAAGATCTCGAGCATCGACATTGCTCTGCCCGGTGTTGGTGGTATCTCAAAGGCTGTCCTGCCTTCATGCAAGCATTCGGCAGACCACGAAACGCTATTGATACTTCGAACCGGCGTTACAGAGATCGCAGACAGGATCCCGGCGCACATTTCGACCTCCCTACAATGCGCCACGCAACATGTCATATTCTCGGACTACGCAGAGACTTTTCTCGGCGAGCGGGTGTTGGACGCTCTCGAGTCTGTCGACCCGGACACTGTGGCCAACAACAGTGATTTCGAGTTGTACAGACGCGTCAAACAACACGGCAGAGCTGTACTGTCTGAAAGCGAGCTCAGCGGTAATCTCTCACAGGCACCGAGCGGTACTGGACATACGGAGATCCCGGGATGGAAGCTGGACAAGTGGAAATTTGTCCCCATGGTGAACAGGACGCTCTACGAGTACCCGGACATGAAGTGGTACGTCTTCGCCGAAGGCGACACATCCATCCTCTGGTCGACGTTGCAAGCGTATCTTGCTGGCATGGACCATACGGAGCCGCACTATCTCGGATCTTCCACCAACATTGGAGACGACCCTGCTTTCGCTTATGGCGGAGCTGGGTTCATCGTATCGCAACCAGCCATGCGGATGATAGCAGACTACTACAGCACTCACAAGGCTGCAGTCGAGGCCTACACTCTGGCGCGATGGGCGGGCGATGCGGTACTTGGCAAGGTTTTCTTCGACGCCGGGGTACCTGTCACGGACATATGGCCTGTCGTACACGGTGCAAGTACGAGTGAGGCATTATTTGCGCGACCATACAGCCCTGGTGTGCCAAAGGAGGCTGAGCAGGTCTGGTGTTACCCAGCCGCGTCTCTCCACCATATGTCCTCGGCTGCAGTTGACAGCTTGTGGCACTATGAGCAACAATGGTTGGAGCAGAGATTGAATGTGAGTTGGCCAAAAATTGAAGGTTCTGTTTAAATTGCTTATGCTTGCCTCTAACGCCTTCTTCGCAGAACACGCAGCTTATCCGCCACAAGGATATCTTCAAGGACCATGTGATGCCGCAAATGACAGGCGTGCGGACAGACTGGGACAATCTCAACGACAGCGACGAGGGCAACGCGACGTCCATTGATGACTGTCGAGCTACTTGTGAGAGGAACTCGACATGCAGGCAATATTCGTTTGATCAGAGTGGCCGGTGCAAGACTCGTGCCAACCCAAGATTGGGGGTTTCGGCAAAAGGTGTCATATCAGGCTGGCTCGAGGATCGCGTCGCAGTTTTTGCGAACGAGATGCCTCCTTGTGAACAGGAAGGCTTCGATAATCTCCCAGGACCATGGTGAAGGTGAAGACGTAAAAGCCGACGCAAATACCAAGGCTACGTTGTCAAGCAGCTCACAGTATTTTTTTTTCAGGTGCCGTGATCGAAGCGGCCCAAGAGGCTTCATAGAATAAATCATCCAAAAGACAAAAACATACAACAGGCGGGATTCCCAGATGGTCACCCACTCTAGTACTAGTCGCCCGGTTCAGTGCTTATGTATGGCAGAGCGGACGGGATGCCCAGTTCTCACTGACCTATGGTCGTATGTGCTGGTTCTCAGCAGATGCGCATCAAGTCCTTTACGCAAAGCATTGTATTTTGTTACAGTCATCGTGTTCAGAGCAAAAGATGATGTCGCAAAAGGCAAAAACATACAACAGGCGGCATTCCTTGATGGTCACCCACTCTAGTACTAGTCGCCCGGTTCAGTGCTTATGTATGGCAGAGCGGACGGGATGCCCAGTTCTCACTGACCTGTGGTCGTATGTGCTAAGTGTTGAGATATAAAAAAATATATTCACTCGGTTTCTGAGGGGCTCGTAAGAACACCGAACGCAGCACTGCTGTCCTATAAAGCTCTGGCTGTCTGCATGCGTGCTTGCGGTTCGCAGCGACAACGATGTGACATCGGCCGGCGACGGATATCCAGATGCCCTGGATGTTGCCGCGGGATGCGAAAGGAGTGGTGATGTTCTGCGAATAAATCAATGACTGCTTGCTTCGATGCCTAGCCAAGTGTTCCTCTCTCTCGCGGAGTCTCGAGCTGAGGCATGATGACTAACTGAAGCTCGACGGACCCAACTCGCTTTCCAATGCAAGTCTGGAGCGGCGTGGATTGTTCAACAGCGGATAGTGTGACCAGACTATTTTTCTCGAATAGGAATCAAAGGAGCGATGTGAAGGAATAGGTAGGTAGCCACGAGGTAGCGATATCCGGATCGGGGCTCGGAGGAAAGACTGGCCGAACTCTGGCTTGGCGATCAGCGCTCAGACCTACCAACATCCCAGTGGGCGATGGAGGATACACCGACGCCGGATGAACAACATGCCATGATTCTCAATGGGTATCGTGGGGAGGCCGTCAGGTTTGACTCCGGAGCGAGATTCATCGATGTATATAGTGCTTGTATCTCACCCACACGATTTCCGAGAAAGCAACAGTACAACCTCTCTACTTCCGTCACCGGTCCCTCATTGAAAGGCATCCCGATTCATCTCTACCTCGTTGCAAAAGAACAAATTCGAGATGGCGATACAGCGAGCTCTCCTCGTCCAAGAAATTAGCAAGCCACTTGTCCTTATTCACGATCATCCGATTCGAGAACCGGGACGCGGTCAGATCCAGACCAAAGCCACCGTTGCAGGTAAGCCAGATGAGCCATCGGATGATCTGATCTGGCATCATTGACCGAATCGCTGATTTTGTGTTAAAGGGCTCAACCCCCACGACCAAAGGAGCAGAGACACAGGCTTGCTCATCGCAGACAAGCTCCCTGCCATACTCAGCAAGGACGTCGTCGGAGTCGTAAGCAAGGTCGGAGATGGGGTCACGGCTTTCCAAGTCGGCGATCGCGTCATGAGCCTGGGATCCGGTGCCGTCGCCGATTCTTCCCAGTCTGGGCTGCAGGAGTATGCGTTGGCGGATGTTGTGAATTGTGCCAAGATTCCAGACAACATCTCTGATGGCGAAGCGGTACGACCGGTCTCTGAAGACAGTGTGTAAACGAGTACCAAGTGCTGACTGTTGACCGCAGGCGACTTTCCCAACCAACGTATCAGCCGCATTCGTAGCTCTCTTCGACGTCCTAGGCCTGCCAGCCCCATGGCAGGAAGACGGATCTCGCCCCAACAGCCTGCTTATCGTCGGTGGTGGCTCCAACTGCGGCAAGTTCGCAGTACAGCTTGCAAAGCTCGCGAAGATCCAGAACATCATCGTCGTTGGAGGAGACGAGTCACTGCTGAGGAAGCTGGGCGCGACGCATGTTATCGACCGCCACCTTTCTGAAGACGCCGTGGTCGCCAAGATACAGGAACTTGCCGGGAACGATCTGTCGTACGCTCTGGATGCGGTCAACATGCCCGAAGGACTCGGTCTTGCGCTCAGAGCTCTTTCGGACCGTCGCCCAGGGAAGGTAGCCCGACTGCTACCGGTTGGAGAGGTCAAGGATACAATAGGCCACGAACTGCTTGACGTTCTCGGCTTGTTCTTGTACAGGAATCCGGGCTGTGTTGCTATGTGGGAGCGATTGACTGACTTGGTGGCGGCTGGAGCGATCCGCTCGACAACTTTCTCGATGCTGGAGGGACTTGATGCTGACGGTGTGAATGCTGCTCTCGATGGTTATCGCGACGGCACAAACAAGAGCAAGCCTCAGATCAGGTTGTGAGGAGTGGTCTTGATGGAGCTGTTAGTAATCCTTTCAATCATCAGATCGCTCACCTCGTGTATCGGTCAGTATAGTCCGCTATTGCCATGAGTGGGATGTGAACAAAGCGTTGCCTTTTTCTTAATTTTGAACAAATGGACATTTCGATGCCTATACAAATTTTACAAGTGGCGTGGCACCTTATCTCTCAAACTCACACTGGATCTCCCGCAACCTTGAGAGGGTGTGCTTCTGTATTGAACACCCATTCGTTTATTACGCCAGTCCGGCTGTCTTGTACGTGCCAGCCAGCGTGTGCATCCTGAAAAAACTTGTCAGCTCACACACTCATGATCGCGAGACATCACATCTTACCTCGACGTGGATCAACCACATGTACTTCAGCAGCTCAGCAAAGACAAAGCTCTCCTGCTTATCTAACTTCTGGCCGCCATCCGCCTTCATGACATCGCTGATCGCACTGAAGCCAGTATCTGTTCGGCAGACCTTGTTCAGTGCCAAAAACATGTCCCACGCCCATTCGCGATACTTGGGATCTTTAGTAGCTCGGTAGGCGTAATACCACGTCTCCAGAGCTTCGGGTCTCAGCTGGAAAGACGTATCTGCCGGCCTGACGGAGTTGTACCCACTGCAATGCTTCTCACCCCAGGCATCGCTACAATCTGGTGTCCAGTGAACCCACTCAGGACCGAGATGAGCTGCTGTGTGTTTGTACAGTGCGCCTGCAGTGTCCGCAATCATGAGGCCGAAATCGACGAGGGTCTCGTTATTTGTCACCATGCCACCAAGGATGAAGTTACCTCCAGCAAACCAGGACAGCGAGTCCATGGCATTGAAGCGGCGCTGATCTTCCCAAAATGGAAGGAGAACTTCGTTGGCTCGACCGAACGGCTTTGAGGCAACAAGTCGTATCGTGGAGTCCGCAGCGATGGTCCATCGTTCCAGGTAGGGTGCATATGTTTTGCGGTCGTAGACATAAGCCTTGATGAGATACTCGTAGTACGAGTCCGAAAGCGAGCCCCAGCCGCCTTTGGCACTCGTGAATTGGCCGTCGGACACCTGGATGTATGACCCTAGTAGTCCCGGATATGGCTCGTTGATCTTCGGTTGCGGATCGAGCAAGTGAGATTCGGCCTTCTGAGCCATCTCTGCGTACTTGGGGTTTCTGGTGATTTCTGAAAGGCGGGCGAATTCGAGTATCACCGATCCGGCTCCGGCTAATGTGTTCGATGTACCCTCGTCTGTGGTACATTTTGCCGGATCGAGCCAGTTGCGCGGTATGCCGGACGGCGTGTTGAAAGCACAGGTGAGGATATCTCCGAGACGGAGCATCTGCTCATAGAGTCGTTTCCGGAGCTGCTGATCGACGGCTATATGGGCAAAGGGTCCGTTGAGAAGATCCCAAGCGGAGATCATGCCTCCAAAATGTCGGATGACTATCTCAAACACCTGAATGCTAGTACCTCCTTGTACACGCGAGAAGTCAAGATCAGAGATGAAGCGCAGGATGTCTAGCACGACACTCTCCTTCTCCATCATGATGGCGGTGGAGAGTGCGTCGATGGCAGATGCACCCCAGCCGCCGAAATCATCATCGCATGTGTTGGAGACAGGATGTAGCGAGTCGTGACCCATGCAGTGGGTGCTGTAGCCGGACCAAGCGTGCTCAAACGCTGCCACTACATGTTCTCGTCGCTCTGCAAGCAACTGGCGTTCCGGATTCCAGAGTTGCTTTGAAGATGAGGAAAGCAGGAACAACACCAGAAGACTGACGGCTGCTCCCACAAGTACTCTTACTCGGAAGAAACGCATGTTCATGAACGACCGAGCAGCATGGTAATCCGTGAAACGCGAAAGAGAGGCCTGGTTTGGTCGGCGGTCGTGGCCGATCCAGTCAACTTTACAGGCCAGTCGTGGGTGATAGGGTTATCGGGTAGCCGGAAAGATAGGTATTCATGGAAAGGTAGCAGATGCCGTAGTAGGTACGTGGTTTCATGGTGGAGATGGTTGAGCATTGACTCGCATGGCAGAGTTGGGCGCGTAAATGAAACGAAGCGCGTTGGCGTTCCATAGCCGATTGGAGCTCACCGTTGTGTGGGTCAGCACTTTCTGTTCGTCGAATTCTATTGGTGGACAAGCGACCACCAGCCTCCCGATGTCTTGCGCGTTGAAGAAGAGTTAGCAGACTCCGCGCACTCGCCACCCAACTCATCCGTTATTAATGTCCGCCTGAATCCGATGCTTTCCATCCCCAATTTATGCCGACGGGAGGTATGTCGATGTTTACGGTGGTGTCAGCGACCTTCGGAGGTCGTCAAAACCAGTGCGTGTTTGCGTGGCAGACGTCTCGTTAGGCGTGCGGCACAGCATGCGCTCGATGCAGGCGCAATATGATCACTGTCAAAGTCAATTCAGGCGTCTCTGTGTTGTTGTTGATTTGCTTGCAGGATCCTGGCGCTTACGGTAGTACGCAGTCGTGTCGTCTCGTCCACGCGAGTATTCCTTTTCATAGCAGATTGTCGGCACTTGGACATGCGGCACAGCAGGCTTGCGAGGTAGGTCTAAATGAATACTGCCAGGCTTCGCTCCGGTACAGTCAATCCTCACATCTTCCTCACATACCGGTCAACATGGCAGTCAGTCTCGTACTGTGGCCCTTTGTACAACTCGCACAGACGACTTTCGCAACACGGACATGTTCCGACCCTCGACCAATATCGCTACCAATCACTAATGTCAACCTTGCCAACGGGCATGCCATGCGAGGCATACCGCTATCTATCGGCAATCCTCCCCAGAACATATCGTTTCTACCACACAAGTAAGTAGCGCCCGTCTGGTCATGGGGAAGCAACGCTCACGGTTCTCGACTTTCAGTTTCTTGAACAATACGTGGGTGTACAACGCAAGTTCGCCGTTCTGTATCGACAAGACCACAAAAGCGCAGTGTCTCACCATGCGCGGAGGAACCTACGATACTTCTAAATCGACTTCCGCTTCGGACGATCTAGATGTATATGGCGCTGGAGGTGATCCCAGTGATACGTTCCGCGCGCTCGGGACGCATGTCTGGTACAAAGACTGGGCAAAGGACACTCTCAAGGTGGGGAACATCACCTTGGACGACTTCCCGATCGGCATGCCTGGCTTCGACGTAGGTGGTATATTCGACGCGCAAGCCAACATTGGACTCGGACAGAACTCAACCCCTGAACGCACTACACGATAAAGGACACATCAGCTCTCGGACATACTCTTTCTGGTGGGGAGTCAACAGTGCATCTCCATCGCTCTCCATGGATGGCCAGCTCGTGCTCGGTGGTTATGATGCGGCAAAAGTGACGGGACCAAACATCACGCAAAAGTTATTGCCTTCTGCCGTAGGATGCGGATCTGGGATGTACCTCACTATTACCGACATGATCCTGGGATTTCCAAATGGCACCAAAGCAGACATGCTTACACCTTCGGTCATTACGGCATGTATTCAGCTCGATTTCCCATCGGTCGCATCGTTCAGATCCGATCCTTTTATGGACCGATTCCAGAACTACACGGGCACAACAAGAGACGATACACCTTCAGATCAGCCCTGGGAAGTGCCGTCATACAGGCTTGATGGAGAGTAAGTTAACCGTTCGTATCGCAAAGAGACTCCGCTGAAACTTCTTGCGTCAGTTACGGGGGAGACTTGTCCCTAATCCTCGACGGCACTTCCAAGTTCACTCTATCGAACGACATCCTCATCCTACCTCGAGAGTATGTCGCATCAGATGGCACTTTCCAGACCGATTCCTCTTCACCAGGGATCGCCTTCACGCCGACGTCCAACGACAACGTTAACGACGTCTCAATAATCGGAAGGCCCTTCTTCTCCGCGGCGTACATCATGGTCGACTTGGACGCAGAGACCTGGACAATCTGGCAAGCAAACGCAACGACCGACACGCGGCTGGTCAGCGTTGGTGGCGACTGCGCCGAGAAACCCAAGGTCAACACCGCGCCGCCGAAAATCACGCCGCCTGACGTGGGTGCAACGAACGAGACATCAATCAGTAATACAACCATTTCGACGGCACCGGCTCCTGTAGGCAAAGCTTCAATGGGCCTGGGGGCTGGCGCGATAGCCGGCATTGCCCTGGGTGCAGTGTTTGGCTCTGGCCTGCTGGCCGGAGCACTAGTCATTTGCTGGCTACGAAAGAAGCGGCAAATTCGACGTCGTTCAACAGGGAGCGAGGCAGACATCGCTTTGACCAAATACATGTATGGTCGCGAATTTGGAGGCCTGACGCCGACGTGCCACGAGAAGTCCGCGGATTCGACGCAAGAACTATCGTCTTCGTGGTCGCTCGCGCATGAACTACCCGTTGTCGAAAGGCCCATGGAGGTGTCCGGTGGCCATTGGAGTGTACAGGCAGTGGAGCTTCTGAGTATACACACGCCCAAGGCTTGAAACGGTAGCAACATCATATACAACATAGAAGCTTTCATTGATGCAGATGGCGATCAAGGACGACGGGTCACTGCTTCGGATGTACTGTATTTCCTATTGATTTCGATTATACTCAAAGACCGGGAGTCTCTGCGATTCTGAAGACATACTTCACCGCGCTCTGCTTCCCGTCTTTTAGATCTTTCAGCGCTTGCTCGACGCCTTCAAGTCCACCAGCCCTGACTTCGAACGGGTGACCCTCGAACGTCCCTGCTTGCAACGCCCTCGTGAACCAGCGGCAGGTTACGAAGCCCAGATCGCTGGCATCAGCTCCATGCGCTCTGTTCTCCTGGTTGTGAACAACACCCACGGAAGTGGACGTCTTCTCCGCGGTCCCAACATCGAAATCGCTGTGTAGAACGAGGTTGATAGCCCCGTCCGAGGCAACGATCTCAGTGAGCACCTTTTTACTAGGTTCTCCGATGCCGGGATCCAGGCCGTGTCTCACCTCGCCGTATTTCCCATTCTGAAGGTGATCACGGATTTGGTGGATGACCTCGTCAGCGCCGGAGCGATAGTCGAGCACGATGTCGCCCTTGGTCTTGTCGACCAGTGACTCGACGTATTGCATGCCCTTCCCTGCTACAGCGATAACAGGATAAATGTTGCTGTTGCGTGCAAGCTTGATCGCGTACGATCCGACGGACGAACTGGCTCCATAACCAGGAGAGGCGTGGGTGCCATTGCAGGAAGCCAAGGGGTGGGCAGTCTCAGATTGTGGAAGAGAGCTGTGGCGGCTGTGAGAGCCGCGAGAGGAATCGTTGCGGCCTCTGTACATGACACGTCAACATCTGCGGTATAAGTCTTATCAGACTGAAGACTGAACGTACCTTCGAAGCTTGTAGCCTCCGGGATATGGAAAGTTGTCTAACCCCACGCAAGAGCATACTCCGCATAAGAACCACCGGGAGCTTGCATCTCGTGGAAAGCCGCAACACGATCTCCTTTCTGGGGTGAAGTCAGCAATGCATTACAGGATGGCATCCATAACCATGCGTACCTTGAACTCAATCACATCTTTTCCGACTGCTTCAACAATACCAGCGATATCATCACCCTGATTGACACCAGCCTTTGCTTTCGCCATAAAGGTGCCATCGTTGTCATTGGGATACTCAGCCGCGTACTCCGGGACTTTCCAATCTTTGGGGTTGGAGCCCGAGACGACGACCTTGATCAAGATCTGCTTGCTGCCTGGCGAGGGAACGTTGCCTGTTGTGAGCTTAGCCTTGACCGTAGAGCCGGCCTTGTTAATGACTTGCTTCATCGTTTGTGGCATGATGGGAAGATATTGACGTATAGGAGATATTGATGCAACGTGATAGATAGATGGTGTGTCTATCAGAGACCAGGATACAGGGATACGAATTATTTATGTTGGCCTACACTGGTTGTATTGCGAGTTCAAGAGCACGTCTCTCGATTACCAATCGTCCAGTCTGCAAAATGACGTTTTGGAAAGGTGGGTTCAATACAATGCTCGTAAAAAAACCTCGGAATCGCGCTTTTGCGATTGAGCTGATGGCTGTGCTAACCACAGCCTCGGCTCCACACCGGGCCGCGTTCCCGCTTCGCTCTATGCTACTTACAGACGTCACAATACAGTATGGAACAGTCCTGGGGACCTCCACGTAAATCAGTATTCGAGTTAAAATGATGCTTCTTTCTACTACTTCAAGAACGCCCCGAATTCTACCCTCCTACTACGCATTACCGCCTCAATTAATGGTAGAATGCTAAGGTAGGAGAAGTGGATTTAAATGCTACCGGTATCCTCGAATCTGGTGGTGTTTGACCTCACCACCATTCAGAGGGACCGGCTTTTTCTAATTTTAGGCGATTCCGAGCTTTTTTTACGCTGGTTGTACTGTAACTCAAAAAAAAAAGCCCTACATACGCACACGCAAGGGCTGGATCAGAGTTACACCCTCCACACATTCAGAAGGACATGCAGCGGATGCATTGGATTGAGAAGCCAGGCTTCCGATCCTTCGTTCAAACAAAGGCGCTCAGAAAAAGAAATATGACGAATCATGGATAGGCATAACCTGCTGAATCTGATGGTACTACCTCTTACGGCAGCCTGACCCGGTGAGATGCTCGAATGGCCTCTCTAGATCTCATCAGTATCTTACTGGCATAAAGACGATTTCAACATACGCATGTCGCTGATACCACTATGTGTTGACAGACTTTCGCACGAACGGAGGAGTAAAGAACCACTGGTTGCGATTCTAAGACATGCACCGGAAAATTGGCTGTCCGAGCCGTTTACTTATGCAAGCCACCCGAACAGGACCCACAGATGCTGTGTAATCATCAAACAATTCCAATGCTTACGAAGCCCCTTCGACGAAGGGATAAAACACCACTACGATCGCTTGAGGCCATTGCGCTCCGAAAAGATTTTGTGTATTACATAGACTATGGTTGAACGCATACGAGATATCAACCCTTTCGCTATTTACAACAACACCCAAAGATCTATCGCTACTGCCACGCGCGTGGATCACTTGGCTGAACACCTTGTGGCGGTATGACAGTCGAATCGACGGCTCCACCTGTCGCATAGCCGTTCTGCATTGCCGACTGAGTCTGTTGGAGATGGCCAGCTCGTAACTGAGCAGACTGGAATTGCTGACTAGGCGATGCCGGATGCGGTTGCGGTTGTGGTTGCGTTTGCGGTTGCGGTTGCAGTTGCGGCTGTTGAACGCCTGGGTTCTGTGGATGCTGAGCATACTGCGGCTGCCGTGCTCCATATGCCTGCGAAAGATTGAACTGAGGTGGCGGCTGGGCATTGGTATAGAAGACTTGCTGGTTGGGGTTGTAAGGGGAGCCGGTCGTGGTCGCGTAGACAGGCTGTTGAGGCACAGCTTGCTGCATCGGGAAGCTTTGTTGGTACTGGCTGATACTCGGCGCCGCCTGTCGCATCGGCATCTGGACCTGTACTGGAGGAGCGTACTGATTTGGCTGGCTCATGGAAGGTCCTTGGGCGTATGTGGTGCGATCGAAGTCGTCGTGTCTGGACTGTACCTCTTTGGCGATGTCGGCATCATTGCGGCCGCTTTTGACTTTCCATAAATATGTGTTGAACTCGTTCGAGACTCTGGCGACGGTACTGAAGTGGCGAGGCTCGACCAGGACGCTCTTGTCAGGTCCGGAAGTCTCGTTGCGAGCTAGAGCAATCGCACTCTGGAACGCGTTGCGGATCTGGCGACCGTTCCAATGTGTTGGGTCGGAGTTTCTCTCTTGCTCTTCAAAAAGCTGCCTTGCGAACGTGATCAGATCGTCAAGGCTGTACTCCACCTTCATAGTTGAAGACTCGAGAGTACGGCGGATCAAGTTGCGCCAGATCTTCTCCGTAGTCGACCAGTTGAGCGGTGGGTAGTACAAGGCCATGTGTATTCTGGATTTGAAGGCTTCATCGAATGCACCAATTCGGTTTGTTGTCAGGAACCTAGAGCATGTGTTAAGACTCCGCATGATATATCGTTGAATCGTGCTGGCTTACAAGATGCCTTCGTAGTATTCCAGCACTCGTAAGAAGACGCTGACTAGAGCGTTTCTTTCAATGTCCTGGTTCGTACGCTGGGCGAGAAAGATGTCTGCTTCGTCGAGGAGCATGACACAGTCCCAGGCTTGTGCGAGTTGGAATGATTTCTGCAGTGTCGCTTCGACTTCCTTGGGCTTGAGTCCTAAGTCGCCACAAGTAATGGGCAGAAGAGGCTTGCCATAAGATGCAGCGACGCATTCTGCCGTTGCTGTTTTACCTACGCCGGGTACGCCGTGAAGCAGTATGACGACGCCCTTGCCCTTCTCGCGAACAAGGTCAAATCCTGGGTCTTTGGTCCTGTCTTTGGAGAAGTGAGTGCTGACGAGCGCTTGGACGATGCCTTTGTGATCTTGCGGGATCTCAAGATCTTGCCAGGTGTCGGTCCGACGATCGACAGGTGTGAGATACTTTCCATCAGAATCGTTCAGCCGCAGGCATGCTTGATATTCTGTCAGCACATCATCTCCTTACTCGATGGTAGAGTCTTGAAAAGACATACCCCAATTTTGATTTCTTAGAACAAAAGCAAAGACCCTTGAGGGAAGAAGCAGAAGATCATCTCCCTCCGGCATTTCGTCGCCTTTATTCCACCGCTGCCGCTTGACCTCCTCCTTCTTCAGGAATTCTTCGCTGACTCTTGAGTCCCAAAGATTGTCGGTCCGAATGTCTTCTGCCTCAAAGTTTTCCTCAAATTCATCGGAATTTCCTTTCCATAAGTCGACCTCACTACTCGGAGGTGCCCAGTCAGGGTTTGCTTGTATACCACGCTCGAAATCAACGACTACCTGGCTTCTGACTTGTTCAGTGAAGAGGCGATGAGGGCCGTATTCACCCTCTTCCTGTGTAAACAGCGGGTCTCCGTAAGGAGATTGCGTCAAGGTGGTGCCTTGATAGTACCGAAACTGCGGCTTGAGGTAAGTGAGAAACTGCTCGCCTCGTCTGCGGATCTCATCTCGTTCTATACCAGACAGTGATCGTTCGGCAACTCCGAGGGGCATTATCTGGAGTCCGGCTATGGGCATGGAACCATCGAACATCTCAATCGTGAATTGGCGATAGACCCGCACAAAGTCCGTGCCATCGAAGTCTAAGTAATAGCAGTCTATCACAAAGGGGCTCCATTTGGTCTCCCAGTCTGTGATTCTCGTTCGGGGTTCTCTCAGGTATCTTCTGCCTCCAGTGGCTTGGATAACCTTCCAGACCTTTTGTGGCGTCGATCGATCCTTGATGTATACGAGAGATCCAGTGGTGAAGAGATGCCAGATGTTGTTGAAGTTGACCAACGAAGGTTCGTTCTGAAGGTAGGACTGGACGGGCTGCAAGGTCTTGTTGATAAAATCAACCACACAGCGGAAGTCACTGGCGGCCTCCTCAATAGCTGACAAGTCAACTTCGGCCCAATTGGTACCTTCAAAAAAGCGAACGGGGTAGTAGATTGACTGCGTTTGTGACTGGGTATCCGTGTTCGAAATGTCGTCCTCGTTGGCATTCTCGATGACTGAACATGTGTCCTGATCTCTCTGGCAAGATACCTCGTCGTGGCTGGGTGTGCCCTTGATGTCGTTGACGTTCTCGATGGCTGAATCTGTGTCATGAGATCCCTGGCAAGATACCCCTCCGTGGCTGGGTGCGCCTTTGATGTCGTTGGTCGGCTCTGGCACTTCGTCAGCAGCGGACTCAGACTTCTCTTGCTCCTTGCGCCTCTCGGCAAGGATTTGTTCTATCTCAACCATCTTGGCTTTGATCTCTTCGCTATGACCAGAAAGGATTTTGAACGGGCGAAGGATGACGACGGGCTCCTCTCGCCGTCGCCAATGATCTTCGACGTCGAGTATCGAGCCCAGAATGCGCTGGGCTGGGACAGAATTGATCCGAATCCGACTTGGCAACGAGTCTAAATTTTGACGACTTTCACTTGCGGTAGTATCCTTGTGTATCCTTGGTTGGAGGGAAGATGAGGAGTTGGATCTTTCACGTCCTTGGTACTCGTCGATGAGCACATCAATGGCGGAATGACTTCTCATGGGGATAACTCGTCCGGAGCCTGCACGCACCCATTCATCCCAAGACATGAACTTTATTTCTGGTGTCGCGGAGAAACGTTCGGGTTCCGAGTCTCTTTCTTGTTTTGGTTCATCGTTCGTGATCGTTTTAAGCACAAGATCGATAGCTTGTGCAAAATCCAGGAAACCGTTCACCGCGTCAGTTGAATATTCATAATATCTCGTTCCGCCTTGAATGCGGTCCTTGATCTTTTCGCGGTCCATATACGGCCTACGTGCCCACACACGTGTGCGTCTAGAAGCAATCGACTCGCTATCATCTTCGGAACCCTTTTAGTCGTTAGCCTAGACAAGGACGTGGAGATTGGTTCTGCTGGACCATACACTTCGGGAGGATTTGCTCATGTTTTCCTCGTCCTGGTCATCTTCAAGATGTGCAACCTCGTCTGTCGACATCTTTTCTCCAGCTTCCAGGCCTTCTTCTGCGTGTGCAACCTCGTCTGCGGGTTGAGACATAGGGGATGCGTCGGCGGATGCAGATATCGGCACCGTTTCCGTACAGACCGGTGTCTCTGTCAAAGTTGGTTCTGTCTCCATACTGAACGATTGGTGATGTGTTTTGGATGTCAGCTCTTTCGTAAGACGACCCAAATCAGTGAGTCCGTCTGGAATTGTGGCCAGCTCAAGCTTAGTATCTGTTGAGAATGAGACAGTAGCCATCGAGCAAAATCCGCGCTATGGCGTTGCAGGCATTCAGCGAGACGACGTAGCAACCTATCAACGACATCGGATAACCACAATCAAAGCTTGGTGTCGCTTCGCAGTCAGCCCCGACGCTTGATCACCGAATCCTCCACCCTTAGTTCATGGTAAAGTTTGTCGGTCCCTGGGGGAGTATCAGCGACTTTCACATGCCGAACTCATCTTTTTGCCAGCGAGACACTGACAGAATCTAGAGGACCAAGTATCTCATGGTATCTCACCGGATCGCAGTCTCGTTAGCAGTGATACTAGCAGCTTTGTCATATCATGAACATACCGATACCAGTCAGGCTGGCAGAGCTGTTGATCGGACAAACTTTAGCGAGAACTGAGGACCGTATCGTCAGAGAAATGAGGGCTTCCATCAGGCAGGAGCGGCGCTTCGATATGAGCTGAGCCATTTGGGGGCCAAACGCGTGCTCGCTTCTGCCCTTCATGTACGCGCATATTAAATCCGATGCATGCATCGTAAGCTGACACGCTATCGAGTCGCTTGCAGTCAGCCCAGTCCAGCTCCAGTCCAGCTCCGCGAGTCGAGTATCACGCTCAGCTCGGTGATCTCGGTATAGAATACCATCTCCAGGACGGCGACTACGAGTCAAAGTCATACCCGGAGAAGGTCTGAACGTGTCCAAGGAGTCGCGACATGGCACACCAGAACGCGCTTGTTGAGCCTTTTGTCAAGAACACGGCGGTGGCAATCATTCGACGGGACAGCGATTCCGCGTGGGATTCTGCCGTGGAGAAATTCACACCGCCGAGGCCGCCTTCGCAAAAGTACGTTGGATCCGCCCCTTCCTCTTGTATCTTCGGAAGAACTATAACTATCGTGGTACATCATGCTCAATACAGATATGTAAATAGTGTCATAGCCAGCACAAACCGTTTCAAGAAGTTCATCAACGCCCTGACGCGGGAATCCAAGAAACCCGAGCTCAACACCTTCCGATGGGGCCAAGGCTCGACCATCTCCGACGTACAACGCGAGGCCAATGCCGCTCTCGCAGCGTATGAAGAGCGTGGCAGCAGCCTGAAGAGACACTTCCTCCATACGCTGGGCCGAAGCTTCAGCAACAATGCCTCAACCGCCGAAGCGTTGCTTCAATTTTTGCCTGCCGGGGAGTACACGTCCATTATCTGCGGAGCACTCACCCTTGTATTCAGAGTGAGCGGTCAATCGCTTTATACTCGCAGTGATATCGAAAGCTGACAGTATGACAGGCCGCCAGCAGGATAGCAAAGGTGCGCGAGCAGATTCTCAACTGTCTCAGCACTCTTACCCGAACAGTCGAAGGGACCAAAGGTTTCCAAAAGCTGTACACCGGCGACAAAGAGCTTTGGGAGGCCGCAGAGAGCCTGTACATTGCCCTCTTAGATGCCGTGCAAGATATACTCGCATGGTTTGATGACGTCGCCTGGCTTCGCACCGTCAAGGCGGTGTTCAAACAAGAGAACTATGCCAGACCTCTCGAGGACAAGATCAAAACCGCAGTCGAGACCAAGGTGAAGGAGTTTCGCGATCAACTCGAGTTGTGCCAGCACAAAAGGACCCAAAAGATCCATATTGGCGTGGACGGCATTGCCCGGAGCGTCGACGACTTACAGAACGACTTGCGAAAGAGCCAGGTCGTCCAAGAGAGGAAGAATGAGGAACTGACGCAACTCATCGTGTTACTGCTCCAAGGCCAAGCCAACACCTACGATTGGCAGCTCAAAACAGCCCAAGAGCGACGGGAAGCTTTTGACCGGTTCACTCAGAGAATCTCCAACCCCGTGGTCTCGTTCACCAGGCCTTCCATGATCAGCTCCTCTCAGCTACTGAGTCTGCTTCAAGTCCAACCCAGCGTCCCGGAGAATGAAGTGCACTCCGGCGTCCAGTACGGCCAAACGCTGACTCCTGAAGGGCAGTCCCGAGCCGCGTCGCTTCTGCAAAGTCCAAGGTTTCAATCATGGCTTAAATCAGGCCGATGCGAGATTTTGGTCGTCAATGGAAAAGACCCGCGTAGCCAGTCGGCCACAATGTCACCATTGACATATGCCATCGGGCTGCTTGGACGGACCTTGACGGCGACTCAGGCGGCAGTGCCGTTGATTTGCGTCTGCGGAAGACATGCTTCGCCTGATGATCCACTTGAAGGCGCCGCAGGCGTACTCCGCCTTCTTGTCTTCCAGCTTCTCGCATACCTCGGAGACTCGGCGGATCTTTCACTGCTCGACTACAACTTTATTGAAGCGGTCAAATGGGGCGACATCAGCCATCTCCGCGAGCTCTTCCGGTCGCTTATCGTTTCCGTGGTCTCGGTGGCCAGTGCTCCCCCTGCAATTGTGTGCTTAGTGGACGGTGTATCTTTCCTCGAAACGACAGCGAGGAAGCCTGGGCTCGAGATCCTGGTCGCTTTCCTGCAGCAGCTGGTGCTGGATATCAACGAGCTCGGCGGCCTTCTCGTCTTCAAAGTGCTGCTCACCTACCCGTACATGAGCAATTACGCGCACGACTGGTTTCCTCCTGAAGCTATCTTGACGATGGGCGAGATCAGCGGCGATGGACAGGGTTACAATTCAGTGCGATTGTCCTCAGCCTCCGAAAATCTGGTGCTGGGTCCGCCAGGTTTGCACAGGTATTCTTCGGCACCTGCCAGTATGTAACACACCATTCGACAAGATCTGGACTGTCACAAGGTTTTGTTTTGACCGATCCGGACCCTTCTACCTCTCCCGACTTTGTCGCCGCCAAATCTAATCAGGCATATTTCCCATAAACACCACCAACACGGCACAATACCTATCGAACCGTCAGCAAGAATATCCTCTCTCTCAAACCCAACAGGGCATAACAAATCGGAGAAATACTCACGCAGCAGCCGCCCCCAGCACCTCATGCCTCCTCGCCCTCGTGAACAACGTCAACACGCCCGAAAACAACAGCGTGCAAACCAGCAAGATCGCAATGCACGCTGCCGTTGCATGGCGTTCCAGTGCAACGCCGCCCTCTTGCGAATTTTTAACCAAAGTGTATAAGAGGTAGATGGGGATGATCAGCAGGCCGGCGATGGTGAGGGTGATGAGCGAGCTGGCGCAGAGGTCGATGCGCGATTGCGTGTAGTAGACTTCGTGGGCGGTGCGGGATTTGAGGGCGTCTTCCTGGGGGAAGGTGTGAGTTTGGGGGAGGGAGGGGAGGGGAGGGGAGTTGCTTACTGGAGAGCAGAAGATTCGCTACGAGGGTGGTTTTGTTAGTGATATCCGGTCCACGTGTTTCGACGCTCATTTTTGTCCTGGACTTACATTCACGAAGGGAAATGGCCCATGCAGCAGCCTGAGCGCGCGATCAATAGCTTGGTCAAGCCACGCATGGTCTCGACCAGGGCGGAGAGTGACAAGGTCCTGCTTGTGCTGGATGTACTCTTGTTCTGGATCGTGCAACGGATTGTTGTTCTCGATATAGTTTCGAACACTGCGGTATTCGGACTCAGAAGGTCTACTCGCCGCAAGAAACTTCTGTGCCGAGTCCAGGAGTGTAGCTGTGGACGCCGTCAGAACTGTGTAGTGGTGCCAGGTCATTGCTTGGGATGGCACATACCATAAGCGTTAAACGCACACTCTATCTCAGCCAACAGAGTCTGCCGTGGCAAGAGCACATCCTCACCAAGTGCTCTCGTATGGCTGTCAGCAACATTCGCACGATCGTACTCCTCGAGTCTCCGCTCCAGGACCCGCAGCCCGTCCTGCTTGTCAAGCAGAAGCCGACTGTGGAGGTAGCCAAACCGACGATACAATGCGTAGTCGTCACTGCTGTTCTTGAAGACGGCCAGCTGGGGATATCCGAGGGCATAATCTTGTACTTTATGCGAAGAAATGAACATGTCAGCGGTCTTCCGGATCCGGACCACGCTCTCCTTTACTGTTATCAGGAAAGCCGGTCGATTGAATGCATGTTTGCTTACAAGAAGGAATCTTGAGCGTCTCGCGACCACCGTTCGGATGAGGTCGACGATTCGTGAAGTATGATACTAGGTGTTGGATGCGGCTTGATTTTTTCTCTGTAGACCCACAAGTCAGCCTGTCCATTCAACTTTCATCACTCTGCAACAGTAAAACTCAATACCATCATCAATCCTAACCTCACCCACACCCGCAAGCCCAGACACCCTGCCATCTCCGGTCTCAGCACGCGAACCAACATCCGACCCAGCGTACTTCTCGATATCGTCGCATCCTCGGATTTCCATATCAGTGCAGGACTCTCTTGCGGCGAGTCTCAACGTGACAAACAAAAAAAAAGGGGGGGGGAAAGACAAACATCTCCCATCAAAAATGCCATCCGCGAAGCAAGCAAGCTTATAAATCCCAGCGCCTTCTCCAAGTCGCACAAGAAAACAACAGCGCCTTGCCCTTGCCCTTGTCCTTCCCTCGCACCGCCCCCTCACACAAGTGCGACAGTTACCTGAAGCAGGCGGTCACGGCTCTACGCGCAACATGCATCGCGACCTTGACAGAGCTCGGCTTCTTCTTAGGCCCAGCATCAGGATCGGGTCCAGGCGGTCCAGGCCCCGGTCCAGAACTCGGCCCAGCATGCCCCTGTTGCTGCTGCTCCACCCACGTCTGATCCCTCAACCTCTCGCCATCGACCCACTCTTCGCCGCCCGGTTCGAACGGGTCGCCTCGAAGTGTCAGGAGCGTGTACTGCATCCGCTGCGTCTCTTCAACGAATCTGGATGCGCGTAACGTCACCTCGCGGCCACTGCGGTTATCAGGGTAGACGTAGATGGCGTGATCGGTGAAGTTACGTTTTTTCTGACGTGATGTGTTAGCCAGTAGTCTTGAGACAGGGTTGGTGTAGTTGGTGATGGGGGAGGACGAACCGCGGATGGTTCAGGGTCCCAAGTCACAAAGTCCGGGCCACGCCACATGGGCTTCTGCTTCGCCTTGCTCGTGCTCGCCTGCTGTGTTTCCTGCTGCGGCAATGCGATGTCGGCATCCGGTGATAGCACAGATGAAATCATGGCGGCCTGAGATTCGTTCGTGCTACTTGCAGTGTGGTATGCAGTGCAACGCAACACTCAACCCACCTATCCAAACCCTCTTATATACATCCTATCGCCTCATTGACAGATCACCCATTCTCTTTCTTCTCAATGGTCGTTTGTTTTTCCTTTGATCTTGATCTTGATCAAAGATCCCTTTCTCTCGATCAAGCAAGCCGACGAGAGACGAGTCATTCATGCATGCATACATCCATCATGTCTTGGAGGACAAACCGATCAGGCAAATCCAGGCTGTGTTTGAGCCTTGTTCCACAGCTGGCGTGGTGCGAGAGCGGTTTGCTGCATGCACGCGTGCGTGCTGCGGTCGGACGGAGAAGAATGGCTGGTTGCATTAGTAGGTACTGTTGGTCAGACAAGTCCTACGGCAGCAAACATTCATGCAAAGTCATCAAACGGCTTTCCCGGGGGTACCTACTAGCAAAAAGTCAATCAGGGCTGCGTAGTAAAACGATGAGACCTAGACTCCCTCATTAGACAAGAAAAATGATTCATTAGTGTATCGATATCGACTAGAAAATTAGCGTAAAAGAGAACAGAAAAACAGAGACAAAGGGTATCCTCTTCCAGCGACAAAAACGAAAAAAAAAAGCAAAAAAAAAAAAGCGACACCACCAACAAGTGGCAATCCAAGGCCTACCACTTCTCGCCCTGTCCCTTATAGCCAGAAACATCCAGCGCCGGGATCGAGAACCCATAGCCCTCAGTGCGGCCCTCGCGATCGCTGGGGTTCTTCTCAACACGGATCGTCACATCCAAACCATCAGTACCGGCGAGACCAGTGCGAACGATACCCTGCGCAGCAGCGTGGTCGGTACCAGCGCCGAGCTCGCCCTTGTGCAGGGGCTCGCGCGGGTTCTTCGGGGCGGTGAAGTCGGAGTTGTCCATGCCGCCGACGCCGTTGGCAGCCAGACCTGCGGCGGAGTGAGGGTGGGATTCCGTGATGATGGCGTAGTTCCTGCTGGGCATGGTGGCCTTGTTTGCGTCTGCGGACTTGGGCTTGACGCCTGGCTCACCGACACCAGGGTTCTTGTTGAAGAGCTCGAGCAGGGTTTCGTGCGTTTCGTGGTCGAGGTGGTGGACCTTGTTGCGCTTGGCGAGGAGGTTGGCGACGGCGGTGGGCGGGGGCTTGTTGGTGATTGCCGAGCTGACGATGTTGGGCATGTAGCGCCAGTCAGCCTCGGCGGCGATGTTGAGCTCGGGCTTGCTGTAGAAGCGGCCCAGGGCTGCCAGGTGGACGTCACCGCCGAGGATGGTGATGCGCATGGAGTGCTTCTTGGCCAGGCCTTGGAGGCGGTGGATGAGCTCTTTGCGCTCTTTCTTGTGCTGGCCTGCGGTGTAGTGGTCGTCCAGGTCGTCGAGGAGATCGACGCCGCCATCGAATTGGTTGAAGAAGCTACCGGCCACACCGAAACGCTTGTTCAGGAAGCGAAGAGGTCCGATGATGGGAGAGCGCAGGATGTTCTCGAGCCATTGCAGACGAGGGTAGGCAATGGGCACGCCAAGGAGCAAGATCAGATGACGAATGGCGCCGTTCGACTTGGTCACATGCGCGTCGACGTGGTTCCAGATCTGCTCGTACGTCTCCGGGTAGTTGATCTGGTGGCGAGTTCGCTCCGTACGTGCATCGATACCTAAGAAAGCCATACGCTTGCCGAGCTGGCAGAAGATGTGCCTGCTGCGCTCCTCAACGTACGGCCCAGGCTTCTTGCCAATGATATAGCTAGGATCTTCGTGGTCGAGCTTGGCGACGTAGGACTTTTGGAGCTGCGTAGGGTCCGCAGGAGTGGACTTTTCGTGACCGCCCGTCGTTTGAGGCGCGTCTGTGGTGTAGGTACTGACTGGTGGGGGTAGATGGTGTTGGAACAGCATGTAGTACTTGTGCGCAACTCCTCCAATACCGCGGAAAACGGGGCATCGCATGAAGTGGTCGGTGTACGAGCCGAAGCCATCAATAATGTCGTGGTCATCCCAGATGTTCAGTTGCGGGATCTGGCAGTTAGCGTCGGAAAACGGAGCCATGCCATACCACTTGACGTAGTTGTTCATGTAGAACTCGTCGCACTGGTGACGCATATCTTCGCCAAAGGGGAAGTGGCGACGCTTCTCGGGGTTTCCAATGGCCGTCCACGGCGCCAGAGGGCCACTGACACGCACGCTGTCGTTGTAGATTTGGTCGCCGCCTCCGATCATGACGTGGAAGGGCTTCTGCTCGTGCATGCGGAGGACGTCGTTCCAGAGAGCCGGGCCAGACCATGCCTCCTCGTCGGTGCCCACGGAGAAACCGTTGCAAGAGTGGAACATGATACGCATGCTCTCCTGCTTGGAGGGCACAAAGAAGCGGGTTTGCCTGTCCAAGTTCTTGCCATCCTTTGTGCGCATGCCGGGGATGCTGTAATGCCAGACGGACTCCTCGTCCAGGAAGGGCACCTCGATAGAGAACTGCCAGAAAGCACCCTTCTCGTCTTCGTACAGCTTCATGCCCTCAACCTCTTGAGGCCGTCCGGTCTGGCCAGAACCGCCATTCTGCAAGCTGAGCTTTCCCGGGATGTCGCCTGGCGTGCTCACGACAAGCACACTGCCGTGCCAGATTGGGTTGTCCGTGTTCTCCCCGCTCATGTGTCTGTAGTTCAACAAGGGACCGCAGATGACTTCCAGTCCCTGGCTCGTGCTGAGGATCTGTGGTCCGTTGCCGACGCCATTGCTGGTGGGCGCGACCTCGTTCGAAGGACCGGTGGGCATGCTGGACACAGGAACAGTGTTGCCGTTGGTGAGAAGGCCATTTTCTGCAGGTACATGGTGGTGCGAAGACTCTACGGGCACGCCAGAGAGAGGAACCGGGGTGGGGTTGTCGGTAAAGAGGTCGTCGCCGATAGATTTGGGTACGCCAGGCGCGTAGTCCTGGTTTACTGCTGCCATTGCAGTGTAGATGTGTGGTGTTAAAGTCGGTGTAAACGCAACGAAAGTATATATTCGCGCGCCAATGGACGCGGAGAGATAGGTAAATGTAAGTGAGGGGCCCAAGACAAAGTACGCGTCGAGGTCAAGGTTCCGGGTGATGCAGAGGGCAAGATGGGAACAAAGTACGGTAACACGGTTCAGACGCACGGAGGGCGGCAGTGGATATATATTGCTGCTGAGAAACTCCTTTTCGGCGTTGCAATATGCAAGGTTTCGTCTAGTGTGAGTGTGGATGGGAGGGCAGTAGTCAGTCAGGGAACGAACGAAGCCGGATTACTGCTGCCAGAAAGCCTTGGCTCTACAACATCGAAGGCTGGGAATGGGATCGTGTATCATCCTGTCTTCCTTCAACCAGCCACTTTGTTCCATATCTCACAACTGCATCGACCTCACTTACATGTCCTGAAGGTTCCATTCGCTTGCACCCATCTTGAGGTCAACACAGCACAACACTTCCATGTTTCCAACTGCACACTCTCCGTCGCAACAAAAGATGGATTACGCGCATAGTTTACATGACATGCACGATTCCATCATAGCGCCATCTCGGTCGTCGGAAGTCAGCCCTAGCGCCTCACGCTATACGCTATGCCAGCACAGCGCCACTCACGTGCGTATCACAGAGCGAGCAATTACATTGCGCCCCACTCGCTTCCTTGCCTTGGATGGAAGGCAACAAAGAATCGCCTTGACTCGATGGACGGAATAACGGACAAATACGTCATGTACGAATTCCTAGTCTGTTCGATTATGCATGTGTTATTGACAACGTGCGATTAGGTATATATACGTTGTGGATGATAATATCGCTGTGATATCGAACAACGATGATCCGTATGTTGTACGGTAGGTATGGCTGAGGGAGCTCCAGACACTCCCAACACCACCCATCTAGAACCCCTGCTTCCTCTTCTTCTTAACCGGCGGCCTCCCTCCAAACCTCCCTGCCACAGCCTGGCTCGCAGCCGCTGGGCCCAAACTCTGGCTCTGACTACTACCCAGCATGCCTCCAAAGTACGGAGGAGGAGCCGCTCCTTGTCTGCCTGTAGAAGCATAAGAATGAGGCTTACTACCAACATCGCCTCTCACGCCAACGCCACCAGCTTGCGGCTGGCTCGCGCTGACCATCAACTCGGGCATCTGGCTACTAGCCAGCATCTGCACCTGGCTCGCCTGAGCCTCTTTCCTCTGTCTCCGAATGTGTCGCTCTGCTTTGCGATGTGCTCGTGCGCGCTGCTTCTCCGTGAGCTGCGAGTCGGCTTCCTCTTCGCGGGTTTGTTGCGTGATGGTGCGGGAGGTGGCGACCCAGTCGTAGGCTTCAGGGTCGGATCCGAGACTCCAGTGGTTTAGGATTTTGGTTAGAGAGCGTGGGAGCGTTGAGGGCGTCGGCTTGTTGAAGGTTGTGTATTTCTTGAGGTGGGATATCTCGGCTGAGAAGACGGAGGTGCGGCTTGAGGCTGTTGTTACGGATGGTGTGCCTGTTGGGGATGGAGTCGGGAGTGCAGATTGGGATTGGGATTGAAGCTGTGAGGCGTAAGGGTTGGTGAGCTGGCTTGATGCCATGTGCATGGGAAGATCCCAGCTTTGCTTTTGTGAGTCTGCTGTTCTGGTGTCTTCTTGAGTTTCCGGAGGTTCTTCCATATCTTCGACCCGGAGTACGTGGCTTGCGAGTGCTAGCTCCGCGGCAATCCGGCGTGCATGCTGTTCTTTAGCGAGACGTACACCTCCAGGTACCTGAGTAGACAACGGTGCTATCCAATGCGACACGATTGCGTCGTATGTAGGGACGATATCGGGTCCCAAATGTTGGGTTGACTGATGTCCAAGGAGCGAAATGTGTTCGACAGGTCGAAGCACGATCTTCGTGTTGTGATCGACATCGTCCGCATCATCTGGAGTCGATGACAATTGTGAATGGTCCATCGTGGTAAGTCGTTGAATCTCCGCAGAGACTTGATCCATGTCGCTCATGTTCAGTTCTCCAATAGACAACTCGAGGAGCGTTGGCATAGGGGTCACTCCAGGTTCTAGCGATTTTCCAAGGATATCTCGGACTTGCAGCAGGACCTCATCCACATTTTCTGTCTCTGTCGGGCGCCTCTCAATCTTGCTGGAGACGCGCTTGTATTGGAAAGTCGACCCGTTTCTAAGAAACAGCTTGGCTCGTTGACTCCGTTGCTTGATGTAGCCCGGGACCGGTTCGGGCTTTGATTCCGCTCCTTCTTTCATGACAAAATCATCGTCCACCACGAAGCTATCCTTGATTTTCGCAGAAGTGCCGATGAGGCCCCCACGCCACGAGGGGTGTAAGTATTGCTCCGTGGGAGCTTGAGAAGGTCGATTCAGATATAGCGCACTAGCCATCGAAAGGTCTGTTTTCAGAACTGTCAATGCGATGAATCGATGGCCGTCCTTGCGCACACGCCCAGCAAGTGTCTTCCCAACGTCTGCGGAACGTTTCCCATTCGTCGCAACGGACTGCAGATGGAACTCATGAACATTGGCACCACCCATGCTTCCAGAGATGTTCAGGTCAAGGCTGAATGGCGCAGGGTCGTGGAGTTTCATGGCTTGGTGCTCGTCGATACTCAGGTGATAAGTCACGGGAGCCGGGCTCAAAGCGGATCGGATGATGACTGTCAGCGCATCTTCGTCGCGAAACAACGTCAAGCGCAGAGTGATGTCTTCGGGGCTTCGGAAATGCCTGATGCGCATTGATAACTTCGCTCGGACTTCTCCGACTCTCTCTTCGACATGAAAGAGATACAAATGCGTCATAGTCAGCACCAAAAGCTGTGCTGGGTTCGTAGGCGCCGTCGCGATATCCACAACCCAGCTCGATATGTCGGATACTTTGACATCGATATCTTGCAACTTGGCTGCGCCCGAGTTGACATCGTAAAGCGTCACTGAGCGCCTCTTCGCAACAACAACGGTATTCGGATTGCAGACCCATAACAAACGAGCCCATGCGTCGTCCAGATGAGTCTTGGCCGAACTCTCTTCATCAACTTGGGACGAACAGATGCACGTGGCGTCGGAGGACTCTCTGCTACGAAATTCCCAAACTCGCCACTGCGCGTGCTGGTCTACCATGGCAAATTGTCGAGGGAACCAAGGATTAAACGCTGCGTCTGCGTGAGGTACACCATCATTCTGCCCGGTCGACCTCTCGAACAACAATCGTAGCTGTAAACGCATTGGACCGGCTTCCCGCAGAATGGGCTTGAAGATGGAGACTCGACTGTTCGTCCGGATGGCAAGAAGATTTTCGCCACTCTCCAGCGGCTGCGCGAAGCAGATTTGCTGTATAGGCGAGCCTTCACTTCTCCAAGTCGTCTCCTCGCCAATGACAACCGGTACTTCCAGCCAGACATCTCTACTGTCATCCCAGCCCTGTTTCTGCAGTTGCACTTGTGCGACCCGTACATCGCTGCCGGTGTAGCCTGCTGCAAAAGCTACTAGCTGAGTCGATCTCCGAGTAGATTCGTCGAACACGCGACCGAATGAAAGTAGCTGTCCTTTGAGGGGGTCGTGATGACGAGTGGCGTCTTCAATCGCCTCTGAGGCACCCAGCAGTGGCCGCAAAAGCGACGAGCCGGGTCGAAGAGCAGGGACCGAGTTGACAAGTTCTGCGATCTGTTTGTCGCGAAGAATGTGCGGCGGTCCACTGGGTATGGTTTTCGTAGGCACCGATGGCGGTAATATGTGCGATGGGACAGCTACTTGTGAACCCTCGACTAACTCCAAGACGCGTGGATGATCCGGGATTCTCTCAAATTGCCAGGTCCGTTCCTCGCTCTGGTAAAAGGCGTTTCCAAAGTGGCCATAGGGCAGGCCATTCCAGTCCTGGTCAGCCATTTGGCTTTATAGTTCTAGAAGTGCGTGCAAAGTCAAGTTCTGTCGCGAACATGGTACGGTCGTTGATCCACGGTGAGGAGAGATAGAAAGCCAGAAAAGTGTGTTGAGAGTCGTCTCAATCGCTGTCCGGTGGTGTGAAATTTGCAGTGTGTGAAGAGTGATGGTATTGCTCAGGGACAATAGTTGTGAAGGCATGAAGATGTGAGCGAAGACGACGGAAGTTTGCAAAAGAGCGTTCCTTGGTTGCTAGGCCGGCCAAAAGCGCTTACTAAGGTTTGTTGTCAAAGCAGAAGATCCGACTTTACACCCTTGCACGCGACAACACGAACACACCCGCTTTGCGACTATTGCATATCCGCTCTACAACACACACGCGCAACACATTACGACCGCTCACAACCATGGCCGCTATACCAGCAACGCCCAGCCGCTTCGGCTCGTCCTTCTCAGGCGCCTTGCAAGCACCATACAACACAGATGCGCCCTCGATGGCAGACAGCCTCCCTTCCGTCGACTTCGGCTTCAACGACCTACGCGAGCGCATGACCGCCTTCACCCACCGCTTCGACGAGTTCATTGAGCGTGGCCGAAAGCGCGTGCTCGAAGAGCGCAACGCCTTTCGCATGAATGTGGCCGAACTCGAAGGTGAGTCCCAGAAAACAGCAACACACCCAAACATCACAGAACCTCGCGACTAACAATACCCACCAGAAACCCAACGCACCCGCCGCCAAGCCATCATAAACCTCGAATCGCAATCCTCGTACCACGCCGAAACCCTCGAAAAAGAAAGCGCCGAAACATCCGAAATGCACGCCGCGATCTCGGCCCTAATGGCGCAGAAAGAGGACCACGTCGCCCGCCGAACACAACTGCAAAACGAAATCGCCGCGACTCAAACACAGATCAGACAGCGCCGCGAAGCCCAAGCGGCGCACCAGCGGGCTCTCGATGCGCAAGCCAGGCACAACCTGCCGGAGCTGCGGTTCTGGGAGACGTGTCTTGGGTTGCGCATTGAAGGTGCCGGTGACGGCGGGGAGAGGTTGAGGTTTTGCTTTGAGGGTTTGGATGGGAGGGAGGATGGCAAGGATGCTTGGTTTGAGATTGATACGGGCGCGAGTGATTTCGGGGTTGTAGGGACGAAGCCCAGGCTTGAGGCGGAGGAGGTGGACGCTGTTGTGGAGACGGCGAACGAGACGAAGGAGTTGATCGGGTTGCTGAAGGGCATGAGAGGGCTTCTGATTGATGCTTTGAGAGGATAGCGTGTGAGTTTCGCGGAGTTTGTTTCCTTTATTTACATTTTGACCAGTCAAACGAGATACCCAGAACGAGAATGAAGAACGAATTGAGACAGCAGACGATACTTTGGTCATAAATATCTTTGTGTGCGCACTACCACGCATGATATATTTATACATTCATCTACTGCGCATCCATCAGCACCTTGGTCCAATCATGCGCCTCCCACCTTTCCCTAAAATGATCCACCCTTCTATCATGCTTCTCCCACCGTCCCTGCTTCTTGATAGTTTCAGGACCACGATCAAGCATGCCTCCAAGCACCTCCCTCGCAAAGAGATCGCCTTTAGGCCACCTCCGCTCGTCCTCAACTACATGCCCCAACCCACCATCAAGCGAAAACCACACGTGGAAGTACGGCATCTCCTTAGCCAAAGCCTTGCGGAAAGCCTGCTTGCCGTATCCAGCCTTCTGCGTCAGGGCCTGCGTGTCGATGACGGGCTTGTGCTGTGTCCACTCCTCGTCGGCGGCCAAGATCGCTTCTTTGAAGTATGCAGGGGCATTGTCGGCGAGGGGGTGAGGTAGTGGGACGGCGACCATTGCGGCGTGGCCTTTGCGCGAGGCGGCGAAAGCGGCGTTTTCGTAGAAGATGACGCTTTTGTCTTGAGACGCGTAGAAGCGGGTGAGCGACTTCATAAAGTTGCGGATCTCTTCCCACTCGTCGTCGTCGCATTCAAGTAGGTTGTGGCGGTGCTGGAGGGGGACGATTACGGCGCCGTATTTGGCGAGCTCGGGCTCGGTTTGCAGTGTGAGGTATGTTCGGGTCGCGAGACTGATTACAGGAGCGGTCGGTGGTTGAGGGGGATCTGACTCTTCGTGGTAACATAAGGGACACGACGCGAGAGCCCTCTGGGTCTTCTGGAAGTCACCAATGGCGCTATTGCGAAGGTTGCCCTCGGACTTGACAACCTTCTTGCTGAGGTTCGCGGCGTTGTCGTTCATATAGTCGAGATCGTTCTTGAATTTTGAGTCTTTGGCAATGCGTTCTGCAAAGTTACGACCTTCGCCACCAAACGCGCCGCGAGTGCGTTTCTCGTTGCGCACCATGTCTTCGATGCTCATGTCTTCGTTTTCGACGACAAGGCCTCGTTCGCGGCCTCGCTTGCCATTGACTGCTGTGACTTCGCCGCTGCGATCACCTGCAAGCTGTCGGCTGTCCATGTTACTCAAGACGACGACATCTGATTGAGCAGCATTCCCTGCACTGGCTGCTGTTGCAAGATTGTATTCTTCCTCGAGTTTGGCAGCGTTTGGCGCCTTCATGAGCTTGGCCTTCATCAGCTGAGCCTTGAGTTTGTTCAGCGCAGATGGGTCCAATGGAACAGTAGTCCTCGGTGGTGCTACTTCGTCCATACGCTCGCCCTGGGCTATCGGTGCTGGATGTTCTGATTGAGCATTTGCCTCAGACTCCCTTCGAAGTCCAGCTTTCATTTTCCGCTCTTGGTAGAATTCGCCACTTGGTTTCTCAAGACCAACATAGTCCTTGCCGTACATCTTTCGCCTGTCCATCTCACGCTCCTCTTCCCTAGCATCGTCAAAGTCGCGGAGGTCGCCATACGTTTTCAACGCAACATCTTCAACAGACTCTTTGTTCTCCTCTGCCTTTCTGTACACATTTTTCAACTTCGTCATGCGCCATGAGCTACCACCGTCGCCAAATGTATAACCAACTTCATGCTGAGCCGGCTTGTCATCTACTGCTGCGCTGGCTTCCTCGTCGCCGTCCGACTCCAAGTCACGCTGCAAGTCCGACAGGTGTTGGTTGACCTGGCTCTCGTGTATCTTGAAGTCATGTGTCTCTTTTGCTGCCACAAACTGGCCTTTGGGTTCTTCGTGCTTTTTCCGTTGGACATAATCAACGTCGAGTTGACCGGGCTCCTGCATCCACGAATCGCGCTGCACTTTGCTCTCCTTCAACTCCGGTCCACGCAAGTCTGGCGTCTCTTCCTCGGGAGGCGCGGTTACAGCTTCCTTCTCGACCCAATCGTCGTCGCCATCTGAATCGAACACTTTCACTTCTTCTTCCTGTTTCTTGTCGCGTCGGGGCGATCTACTGCGATGTCTTTTGCTGCTGTGTCGTTTCTCTCTGTCGTCATCTTTCTTATCGTCGCGACCGCGGTGCCGCTTGTGCCCATGCTTATGTTCGTCCTCGCGTGATCCGTCTCTGTGTCGGTGCGAGCGATGGTGATGATGTCGATGCTCGCGGTCCTTGTCTCTGCTGCGACTCCGGTCGCGTCGACTGCGGTGATGTGATTCACGTGGTTTGCTACTCTGCGCGAGATCGCGCTCGAAATCTTCCAGGCCCATTGTGATCGATGTCGATATTGTTGGTGGAACAATCAGGATTGTCGCAAAGCGTGGTGCCGTTGCTTGCTTGCTTGCAGCTTGAGTTGAGGGTCCAGCAATCGACTTTGCGGAGAAGCCCAAGACGATTTTCTGTTTGAAAGAAGATCAAACATCAAATGTGACCTCATCTTCTCTCCAACATCAACATCAAACATCCTCAATCTTCCACACGCGCGGAACTAATCATACGAACCAATTCACGACATTCTCTTCAGCAGGAAATCTCCGGATACGATCCTCGACCTCTCCAAGACACCCGCCTACCCCTCCACTCGACCCTCACCATGGCCTCCTCCAGCAGCACCCAGCAGAAACCGCCGGTCGCCATTGTCTGCGTAGGCATGGCAGGATCCGGCAAGACGACCTTCATGCAGCGCATCAACTCTCACTTGCACACAGCCCACACCGAATCGCCCAAAACCGTCGCGCCGCCATATGTAATCAACCTGGACCCCGCCGTGCGCAGCGTGCCCTTCGACTCGAACATCGACATCCGCGATTCGGTCAACTACAAGGAGGTCATGAAGCAGTACAACCTAGGCCCAAACGGAGCCATCCTCACATCCCTGAACCTCTTCAGCACCAAGATCGACCAGGTCATGTCTATCCTGGAGAAACGCTGTCTGCCTCAACCCAGCAGCGAGGAGAAGACCACAGAGCAAGAAGAGCCCGCAGCTCCCACAACCGAGCACATTATCGTTGACACGCCCGGCCAGATCGAAGTCTTCGTCTGGTCCGCCTCGGGCTCCATCCTGCTGTCCTCGCTTGCCTCGTCCTTCCCTACAGTGATCGCCTACGTGATCGACACTCCTCGCACGACAGAGAACACATCGACTTTCATGAGCAACATGCTATACGCGATCTCGATCCTCTACAAGACAAAATTGCCCATGATCCTGGTATTCAACAAGACAGACGTCAAGCAGCCCACGGAAGCGATCGACTGGATGCGCGACTTTGAGACCTTCCAAGCAGCCGTGCGACAGGAGGAGGAGGAAGAGCGCGAGGGCAGCGGGTACATGGGCAGCCTGCTCAACAGTATGAGCCTGGTGCTTGAGGAGTTCTACAACCAGCTCAGTGTGGTTGGTGTGTCGTCGATGACGGGCGACGGCGTAGACGACTTCTTCGATGCCGTGAACGACAAGCGCGAGGAGTTTGAGCGCGAGTACAAGCCCGAGCTCGAGGCCCGCAAGACGGAGATGGAGGCTGTCAAGGCTGGTAGCACTGAGAAGGAAATGCAGAGGTTGATGCAGGATATGGAGGTTTCGTCCAAGGCCAAGGTAACGGGAAAGTACAGGCGTACAGCACCTAAGGAGGAGCCTGAGACAGTTAGTGAGGCTGAGGAGATGGATGGCGAGTCGAGTGAGGACGAGGCCAAGTGGGTTGAGAGGGACGACGATGAGGTGGAAGAGGAGCAAGTCAACGCTCGCGAAGAAGCCTCACTGCAAGGCCGGTATGCGCAGGCTATGAAGGGCGGGTCTGGTAGTGCTGCTCTGAGTGGCGGTGCTGGTGAGTACATTCGACGTACGCAGGGCGGAGCTTGATGAGTACTACTGTACTTTGATCAAGTCCAAGTAGAGAGTCAGCCACGGCGAAGCATTCTTGGGGGTTTACTATGCATATATCATTTCACGTTTAGCGACGGCGTCTTGGATGGTTCAAAAGGGCGTTTCGCGAGAGTAGTTAGAGCGCCCTCAAATGAACTCGATTATCGATCTTGAATTGAGCCAGTCATCAGTCTGGCATTACATTTGCGACCCGCCTACTAACCCGCCAAACAATCGGACGTAACATGCATCCGTTTGCTTCTACCTACGTTCCTAGCAAGACTCAAGAGCCTTTCCCTCTGAGAACTCTAACAGTACAACTCTCTCCAAATAGGTACAGCATGCACCTCTATATCCATTACTAAGTAACAAATAATCCCGCAACCTACCTCAGTCATATCAATTCACCAATCAACCAATCAATTAATCGATCCCGTCAATCAACCTTGGCGCGAACCAGGGAGTCGGGTACGACGGTATACATCCCATAGTGCAGCAAAGCATGCCAATTTCACTAATCAATCAAGCCAGACCAGGCCATCCCCAGAAAACGAGTCGAGCCCACCACCACATCATCGTCGTACTCGTACAAGCTCGTTCGGAGTCACTCCGATGAACGGACGAGACGAATAGATTGTAAGGTGAGGTACCTGCACACGAGCAGCACGAGCAAGTGTGCGTTAGGCGATTCAAGTACCTGTCGAGTGACATGCATGCCTTTCCGGATAATTGGGAAAAGCGATGATTGATGATGGAGGCGAAAGGGTAGCGCCAGGCAACGCGCAAGGTGTGCTTTGGACTCTTTCTGGCCTCTTGGAGCTCTGGAGAATAGTTCTAGAATCGTATCGGATGTATTATCATGGCTGACGTGACCAGGAAGGAGAAAACGATTGGCCCGAAAAAAAGACGAACGGGAGTTAAAATCGAACAAACGCGAACAAGACGCAATTATGACAACAAAAGCGAAGCGGAAAACCTCATAGCGATGATCTGGAAAGCAGATCAAGTCCGACGTTTCCGACGACGAGGGAAAACGCAGTCTTCGCGAGTAGTGCTAGTAATGATCTTCCTAGCAGCAGCAGTAGTAGGTTGGTGATATCGGCGAGCCAAGAATGCACCTACGCGAGTACGCGAGGCTGGCCGGTGAGGTAAGGTTAGTAATCGGTGAAGCCAACCATGCACGCCATACCACTACTGACTCGATCGTCAGATGCGAGGTAGCACAGAGAGCAGCTTACTACTGCCTTACTAAGGCGACCTGATACTGATATGAGCCCTAGGTGGTAGGACTGGAGAGCCGCAGAGTCAGACCCATGCCATGTCATGCCATGATTGCCATCTGTGATCCATAGAAAACGCCACGCGCGCAGGCACGTGTGCCGATGACGATGATGGGCGAATAACGCGATCTCGAGGTCGAAGCGAGTAAACGGAAAAGGGAAAGTGCATGTATGCGATAAGACAGGGGTGCAAAAGTCGGTCGGCCGACGAGCGGACGTGGTTGGTAATTTAGTCAGATCCGTGGGGAGGAATCGGAGAGCAGAAGGGAAAGAAAAAAACTAATGCGGCTGAGACACGGTGCTCAGTGCTCGGTGCTCCGACGGTCGAAGATCGAGATCGCACTACAAATCGCTACGCACGAAGCAGCGGGCATGTGACAGGATTGAAATTTTCAAACATTGCGGGTATGGATGATGATGATGATGATGATGATGGTTTGGAAGAAAATGTCTTTGGGGAAAACACTAGCTGTCTAAGAATTCTCCTTGCTCTGCCACTCGGACCATGCAAGTCCTGCAAGCAATTGTAGTAACCATTCCCGGCTCAGGAACCCATTTTGCCTGCCTGCCAGCCAGCCAATCCGTGGTATCTCGATTTCAGTAAAGCAACGCTAGAGCCTGCCATTATTGCCCAGAGTAAAGTAAGACATGTGCAAACGTCGATTCCAGAACGCCGTCGCTGAGAGCTGTTGATTTTTTTCCCTCTTCCACTCCGTTGCCGCGTAGCATGAGACGCCCTCCCGTCTACATGCTTGTAAAGAAACAAATCGCGGAAACTGGGTATATGTGCAAAATAAAGTAAAGGTACAATGCGAGAGAGCGATCCAGTGGCGTGTGTCGTGTATTGTTGTATTTCAAACAAGTGACATGCCGTAATGATGTGATGACAATGAGGTGCGCACACTTATGTCAAGCATCAAGGACTGTGACCGTCGCTGGAAGGGCTTTTCGAAGACTTCTCTTCGGCCATCCGGCGGTGTTCGCTTGCGGCAAGTGCGAGGCTGTTCAGTCCATTTGACAGACCCGGCGAGGGGTATGAGAAGTTGAGTGAGTCAAGCTCGCCCATCATCTGTGCGGGAGGAGGGAAGTAGTCGAGGGAGGTGGCACCATAGACGTTCCTTTGGAGTGGAGGGCGGCCAGATCCTTCGTTGACGGAAGGCATGGGAAGAGAGTGGATGGGACCGGAGTCGGCGTTGTTGAGGAAGTAAGGGCCGCCGACAGGAGGGATGAGGATGGCCGGGTCAGTGTTAGGATGTTGTGATTGGGCTTGCTGGAGAGTTTGAGGTTGCATCTGTGCCTGGACCATGGGCATTTGAGGTTGAGATTGTTGTTGCTCAAGCTGCTGCTCGGCGAGTTGTTGCTCGACGGCAGCCTCGAATGCGGGCTCGGCCTTGATAGACTTCTTAGGTGCAGGCTTGGTGGCGGGCTTCTTGATCTTCGAGTCATCGCTGCTGCGCGACGCGCCACGGCCGTTCTGGTGGGTGCGACGATGTTGCTCCATGTTGTCCTTGCGGGTGAAGGCCTTGTTGCACTCGGGGCAGAAGGCATCCTTCTTACCGGTGTGCTTCTTGGCGTGACGTGCAGCGTGGCCAGAGGTGGTGAAGTAGTCGGCACAGTTGAATTGCTTTGATAGAGGGCAAGGGTACTGGTTCTTCTTGGGTGCAGCAGGTCGGGCGCCGTTGGAGGCGGCAGACACGGTGGAAACACGCGACGGCTCCGACGAGGGTGATGCGGAAGAGCGGTACTGCTGTTGCATGGGCTGCATGTTTTGCATTGGCTGCTGGACAGGCGGCGCGACCTGAACAGGAAGCTGCGCGGGCAGTGCGTAGGCAGAGGGCATGGCAAGGTTCGACGCGTCAGGCGGCGGGTACATGCTCATGGCGGGGTCGTCCATCTTGCCGTAGCGGTGCTGGACAATGAAGTACTGCTGCTGGCGGTCGTGCTGCTGACGATCGTGAGAGCTGTGGTGGTGGGCCGGGGTCAGAGGCGACGGGCTGCCAAAGGTGCGCGAGTCACTCGAGTCGCTACGAACGAGCGGCGGGGTCTGGGGTGAGAGACTGGCAGTGGAGGTGCGGCTGGATGCACGTGAGTGAGCGCGTGATGAGTGGTGGTGGTAGTGGTAGTGTTGTTGTGTGTGGTGGTGGTGTTGTTGGTGAGAATAGTGCGCGGCGGCGAGCGACGGGAGTTGGTGATGCGCCTTGGTGGCCAGCGGAGCTACGTCACTACTGTCGTTGAGTAGGGATACCTTGCTGCCGGTGGAGTTTCTACCGTCCATTATGTGTTGGCCAGCTCGACGAGGAACGCTTCGTCAGCGCGGGAGTTCGGAGTAGTGGTGGTGTCGCTGATATTATTGTTGTTGTTGTTGTTGTCACTTTGGTGCTGTGACTGTCGAGGCAGATATCAATAGATGGGTGGCAGCGCAGTAGTGCCAAGCTTAGACGTCGAGTGGCTGATATGGAAGCGAGAGTTGGGTAGTATTGGATGGTGGATGTCGATGTGATGTGGATGCAAAACGCAGACTGGCACACGAGCGACGGGTCTACAAGGTTATAAAGGTATGTAGGTGAGAGTGCTAGCCGGGTGCGAGGGCTTAGTCGGCATGGTATTTCACGTCCCCAGCGCTACCCGACACGCAGCATTCAAAGAGTCCAGCAGACCCTGTTTCGAGGGCGGCAGACGCTGCCAACGGCGCCAGCGCCGACCACCAGGAGTAGCGAGCGTGTCCGTTTCTTCCATGGGAGCACTGCGGCACGGAGGCAGATGGGAAAGTGGGCGCGTTAGAGTTGGAATTGGCATGCGCTGCATCCCTGCGTGCGCCACCGCCGATGCTACCGCCTGCTAGCCCAGACGGAGCAGGGCCCTCGCTACGGCGCAGTGGGCCTCCCGCACTGAGGATCACTCTGGATCAACGCTATCCTGGTGCCGCTCGCTCCAACGTGTGCAGGGCGGCCCGCGCGCGAACTCATCGCCGATGAGGATTGAGACCCAGAGGGGAACTGGAGCAGGGCGGCTCGTGGCTCGTTGTCCTTCTGCAGGGCTTGCGGTGGCGGTGACGCCGCCGTCTGCAAACCCTGGATTTCCCTCGACCAGCCCTGTGACATGTCTACATTTACATGTATACACGCCTGCAAAGACGCATCTGCAGCAGTCGGCGGGTGTCTGCCAGTCTCGCTTGCCAGCAGGACGAGATACGCTGCAGGGCGCCGTCGTTTGCATCTGCGACAGAGAAATCTCGCGCCGCCGTCGTGTACCCGGCATGCCCAACTGCGCGGCAGGGCTCTTAGTGGCACATCACACATCGATCGATCGATGCTGTGCATCGAATGATGGCAGAGGCGGTGATGGTGTTGCTATGCCAGCTGCCAGCTTATCACCCTCTGACGGAGTCGACACCGCATCATGCTGAAGCCAGATCTACCATCTACCATCTCGAATCCCCTGGTTCACGACCGAGGGCGATCTTAACAATGCGACGGTATCACGGTATGTGTCTGTCCTGCGCTGTCGATGTGGTCGTTGCCAACGTCGATACGACTGCGAGACTGGTCTTCTCTTCCACACCGATCGCATTGAACGCTACTCCGCGCGATCTCCATAACCTTGCTCGCCTGTTGGAGCAAGCAAGCACGGGCTGACACAAACGTCACAATTCCATCATGTCGACTTGGAGTAGTCTTTTTTCGAGACTTGCACTGGAAAGTATCGCGGTTGCAATAATCGTAGACTTTTACGCCAGCACGACCCCGCGCCCTTGCTCTGGCTCCTGTCAGACAGGTCTCGAGAGTTTGCATGGCAGAGGCAGCGCTAGCTATAGCCGGTCTGGGCAACAAATGCATGTTACACTCGGGACCTGGATACACAATCCCGCAGTCGTGGCTTGACGGTCAAGAAAGCAAGCCGTATGCATAGCGAGCGGGGTCCGAGGCGCTGGTCCCTTTTTTTTTTCTCCCCCTTCGCTTCTCAACTCGACGACGTGCATCAGTCACACCGGTCTCACGCGCAGACAGCACACAGTGCACAACCTCGATCGAGTACGCCGGACAGGACTCTTGCCAGCGCTCGGGCAGCAAACAATTGACAGCAATAACACCCTGTCCTGCCCTGCGTGCGATTTGAGTGAGCTCCGGACGGGCCGGCGCAGGTTCGATGGCAGATGTTTCCGATGTTCAAAGACAGGCTGTGCTCTGTACACGGGACATGCTGATTACGAGGAGGGCGAACATTTGGCACACGGTGGACGGAAGCCGACGGCGGCGGCTGGCAGCTGGCTTTATGCCATCGGCGATCTGATGATTGAGAGTTTACCGCCTGCTGGACCTCACTCCGCGGACTCCACCCGTCGCCCTGTCCAGGGTCGAAGGTTTACCGTCGACGTGAGCATCCCTGTCAGCCTCGTGGGCGACGAGCGGCCCCGAAATGAAACGCCACAGGTGGTGGCTTGTCTGCCCCGGCGCCGTTGTTCCATTCCCTCGGTCGGGCACCTGAATGCGCTCGGATCGATGACGTGCAAGATCGTGGAAATCAGCCAAATCGACGACAAAATGCGGTCGGACCTGGCTCTACACGTACGTGTCTTGCACTACACGATCTTGCTCCTCCCTCCTGCCTCGATCCATCGAAGCAAGCAAAATGCTCCCAGCCGTCCATCAGCCTATTCCCGTAGTAGTCTGCCAGCCGTACTGCTCTTGCTGGTATCACCGCCGCTACTCTCGCTTGACACTACTGAATTTTTCCCTTGATATTGAAACCCTTGAAGGTAGCGAAGTCCCTTCTTCCTGCCTGCCCCGCATGCCGGTCGCTCAGGGTCGAGATTCTAGACTCTGCCGCCTCTCCCACGCACCCACGCTCTCTGTACTCTTCCCAGTGTTCCACAGGACCCTACGCACAATCTTCGGAAACCCCTTTACATCATATCTATGTCAGTGGCTTTTCCGTTCTGTTTCCCATCTTCAGTAGTCTCAGGCTGGCGAACCGCCCCGTCCGCGCGCGCACGTTTGTAGGATTTCAATTTAGTCCATATGGCCCAAATGGCCCGAGCTCAACACAGAGTCTGCTTCATAAGCACCGCACTCCCGCAGAGCCTCGCGCGATCGGTCGATCTGTGTCAAATCTCTGCTTTCGACGCCCAAATCCGCCTGCCCCTCTGCCACACCTTCGCCCACGCTACCAACCATGGCCACAACTCTCGCCCGATGCAGTCCTCGCGCCCTGCCATCATAGGGGATTTCCTGATCGCCATGCCCGGAGTTGGAGTCCACAGTCGCATCCAGAACATCGGCAAAATGCTTGTGCATGTTTTTGCGCACCGGCACCTTCCTACGGATGCCATCATCGATCGATCGCTACACCGTACATTGTGTACTCTCACCGAGGCACGTTGTTACTGCCTACGCTGATACAGCCTTGTACGAGTGGTAGTGTCAGAAACACCGGATCTCTTTGACACAGAAACGTGTTCGACCTCGACCGGCAGTCTCGAGTAGCGCTGACCGCCCTGCTTTGAATGAGTATCACATCGATCGGTGGCCGTCAGGAAGATCTGCGACACCTGAAAATCTTCAACCCAAGCCCTGCCGCCAGCCGCATCGAATCTCTCCATGACATGTCATTCTGTCTCAGATGGAATTCGCATCAAATCTTTCGAAGACTTCGCCATCGCGATCCGATTAAATGACATGCCCTTTGACAGCCGTGAACATCGACATGTTCTGAGACGCGTGCCGCGAGTCTCCTGCCCTGCTGCGGTAGGTCTGTACCGGCGCAATCACCCTCGAAGACCTGTCTCGAGAGATCGCGCCCGCGACAATGATTGACGCCTTGAGATCGGTTCCGACTCACGATGTTCGTTGCTCGTGACTGCTATTATTGTTGTCTCCGCCGCCATCCGTCAGCCATTCGTCTGCCCTTCCATTTCCTCGATCTGCATTAGCGGACGGCAATGTTCCAATGGTACCTGAGAGCATCAAGAAGGGGTCACGAAAGACGGCATCGCACACTACTGTTACCAATTTGGCGGTACCGGGATCTACAGCAGGACCTGCTGCAGCAGGGCTGGCTCGCCATCGGGGTTTATACGTTGTGTCCGTTTCCCTTGGGCGGGCGGCCGTGGCGGCCGCCTCCGTCATCGTCTTTTGCCTGGTTGTCCAAGGTGTGGCGTACCGTGGTCCACTGGTCGCATGTCGCAGGAAATCGGTATGCGCTCCAATCACAGACGGCGCGCGGCCTTGGATTTGTCGCAGGCGAATTGTCATTCGCCGGACGCTCTTAGACAAACAATTCCTACGATCTTCATTCAATTGCAGGGCCTTCGGTGGTCAGGCCGATGATGATGCCAGGATCTCCAGCTTCCAGCTTGGCCCGGCGGGCTTACAGTACTCCTGTCTAGCGAGCCTGCCTTGCCTATTTGCCGTCTTGCAACCAGCTGGCTTTTCGTTGCTGGGGTTGTCAGAAAGCATGAAAGCTCTCTAGCGCTGAGTCCTTCAATCACGGGGTCTCGGGTCCAGCGTACCTGTCCATTTACCCTTTCGTCGTGAGCTCACTGTGATGTATTGTTGACAAAGCTGACTGCCGTATTGCGGTCAAGCGTATACATGCAACAAGTACATGCTACATATCTCGACTCGTGTCAAACATGTCCCCTTGAAGCCTCTTCAACATCGTGAAAGCAAGCCACGCACGCCTAATGCAAGCCTGACAGCGAAACGAGGCGCTCCGGCTTTGACGGCCCCGTTGCTAACGCCACTTCCATGCTTTCTTCGCTGCGAAGGTTTCCTGTCGTGAGCAAGGTTGTGGCTTTCTCCCTCGCTCTCGTGATGGTCAGATGCGCCGCAAACCAACCATGACAGCGCCACCGAGGGTAACGAAATAAACTCTCGTGCCTTTTCTCTCCCCAGGCTACTAGCAGCAAACCCTCTCTCGAATCTCGCCAGCCTCTTCAACTCCAGACTCGGCCCCGTTCGGAGACCCGTCTAATCTTGCCAGATCCGCCACGTCTGCTGTTCCTTCTCCCTGATATCAACAGTTCGATAGCTTCAAAAGAAAACGCCTTTTCGCATGGCGTGATGATCATTGAATGACAGGTCCACTCGCTGTTCTCCGCTCTGGGGCTCCGCGGGCTCACTCGTACGCGGCTGGTGATTGTTGATTGCTATGTATTGTACCCTGGTTGAACCGGACTTCCTCCCTCCTCTCCTCTCACTTCTCCGCCCTCTCTTCGCCCCACACGCGGCTCAGACAGTCAGGTACTGAGGACATATGTACCAAGGGAAAATCATCCATCGGTCGCACGACCCTCGACCCTCAACTTCTAGGGACCCTCTTCGATTCGCCAGTCTATCGTTCAAGTAGCTTTCCGGTTCGCCAACTCCGCTGCGCTCTCCACGAGTCACAACCCGTCGACGACCCTCTTACGACCCTCTTGACCTGATTGCCTTTTTAGACTTCTGTCTCCCTCAGCACGCGTCTGAGGTGATTGATTCGCTCGCGCAGTTCCTAGGAGCGTTGTTGCGGCTCAATCCTTTTCCAACAAACCGACCCTCTTCCAATAGTCCACCCTTCCGAACCCTTTGCACACGTGCGAAGCTCTGCGCTTGCAGCCGTTCTCGTTTGTTGTCGTTGACCTGTCCCTCTGACTATACTTCTTCAGGTATACGCATTCTTCGGAGGTAGCGCCTAAGTCATCCAATGGATGACTGACTAGATGTTCGCGACTGCTTTCTTTGGAAAGTATGTTGCTGTTCAAGACGTCCGAGGTGTTATCAGCGACCTTCGTATGTCAAGTCACGCGCTATACCCGTGAGAGGGCAGTGACCGGATACCGGTGTCTCATTGGATCGCACTCCATTAGGCGGATGTATCAGTATTTTTGGTGTGTTGTGAACATGCTGGTACCAGTGAGATGCCGGTATACATGTGACAAACATTAGCATAAACGGAGGATCGATCATCAGTAGTTGTCGTTGTTGCTATATACCTTCTTACTGTAGTCAACACGGCTCGTGGAGTTGTGGGACCTGTTGACCTGTATCTTCAGTGCTATTAGGACTAGTCTAGTCGGTACTAGCAGCGAGCTCGTAGGCCCTCGTACATATGTCTGGCCGGAACGCAATTTTTAGCCGCGTGCCTGACGGGTGCGTTTCGACTTGTTGTGTAGGCGATGGTGGTTGTTCATCGTCACTGTTGTCTGTGACTGTGTGTGGCTCCTGTTGGCGAGGTCGATGAAATCACATATGTTCGGACGAATGCCGTCTTCGTAGCGTTGAATATATGTTGGCCACATTTTTGTCGGAGCAACGAACTCGACGCTACCTATCTAAGATTCAAGGATGCATGGAGACCAAGGCGAGGTTATGCTACCAATTCCGTTCCCTCTAGGTATTTGAGATATCCGTTCCATTCGCCGGCCCTGATATGCACTCTCTGGCGTGTAATTGTCATCGCTTCCTGATAATGTTCAAGCGAAAGTGAAACTACTTGACATTACCCCAACCCTAACCCTCAATGGCAAAACAACCACGAAACCCCCTGCACTGCCAGGCCGAGAACTTCTTGTAGAAGACATATTACAGTGATACTGACGAATTTTCTCCCTCATGCGTCGTATGTCCTGTGTATTACTCCACCAACACAGCGCTGGAAACGTTACAAATCACGCGGCTTCGGAGAATGCGGACCTCGAAGTTCGGTGGAAATTACCAGGGGGACATCAACTCCGAAACACTAGATTGGACGGACTTACTTGAACATCGCACTTCATATACGCAAGCAGGAATACTGGAAGAGGACGCGGTATGATCAGAACTAGGCGCCTTGCTGCTCGTGATCGCCGGACGCCACCACCATGGCCGAAACACCAACAGAGGACAGCGAGCACCTTGAGCCGCATCCACCAGTCCAATCCAGTACATCCGTGAATCCAGCAGGCCATCCGGAACTAGCATTTCGAGTGCGCAAGCCGCCACTTTGGACCGACTGTGTCCCAAGGACTGAGCATAACGCCATCTTCCTGAACTGCGACTACAGCTCAACCACTCTAGGTCCAAAGTCAGAATGGGGTCCTTCACTACGAGCATATACGACCATGGTTTTCGCGGACTCACGAGGCGCTTGCATCTACTGGGGCCCGAATAAGATAGCCATCTACAACGAGAACTTCGCGATCATGGCAGAGCAAGCACATCCTTTCCTAATGGGCCGCGGATTTGACGAGGCCCTCCCCGAGCTCACACAAGCCATCGCCCCGGTATTCGCAGCAGCCACTGAAACTGGCACAGCCGTGGACGTTGGCGACATCGAGTTGTTCGTCAGACGCAACGGCTACACAGAGGAAGCCTACTTCGTCGGCCAGTTCATCCCATTGCGAGGAGACAGCGGCGAGGTAGAGGGCTTCTACAACACTGTTCTCGAGTCCACTACGCGGGTCATCCACGAACGACGCAGAAAAGTAGCCGATCTAATCTCCAGTAGCATCCCACGCTCTGTGGAGGAGGTTTTCACGCTTTTCTTCGACGCCCTGCGGACGAACCCTCGCGATATCACGGCTGCCATGCTATACACCCTGGACGACTCCGCCACGTCTGGTGTAGATGATCTTCGTCTACGCGGCGCTATAGGTGTACCGGACGGCCATCCCTGCGCGCTCACACACGTGCGATTAGAGTCTGACCAGCGAGGACTGATTCCACTCTTCCGCCACGTCAAAGCCACAGCCAAGCCATACGTGCTCAACCTAGACAAAGAGGATCCCTTCGTCCCGCAAGGCCTATTCGACGGCATCGAATGGCAAGGATTCGGCGAGCCTTCGCGTACGGTTGTCATACTCCCCGTACCAACCAGTGGAGACACCGTAGGGTTCTATGTACAGGGAACAAATCCGCGGAGACTTTACGACGCGACTTCCGAAAGGAACATCAAAGACAAGGTCACTCAACTCGTTTCGCAGTTGGCAGCCTCGGGTCTTAGGGAGCAAGCGTACCTTCGCGAGAAAGCCCTCGAGCGCCGAGCGACGGATAGCGAGAATCGCCTGCGCAACATGGCGTCCACAGCGCCAATCGGCATGGTTCAAGTAGGTCCGGACTCGAACATCGAATGGGCGAACGATCAATTTTACGAAATCACTGGGCACGACCGTTCGAAGCCCGCCATGGCCGACTTTAGAGAGATGCTGGCAGTCGAGGAGCGCGTCAAGGAGCTCGCCCTGATCGAACAGATGCTTAGCGGGGCCATCACAACCAAGGTGGTAAGAGAGATTCGCCTGAATCGGGGGTGGACAGCGCCCTTCGACGCCCGTCGGAACTCGGAGCCCGCTGATGCCTGGATCCTCGCTGTGACTTTCCCGCTGAGGGAGAATGGCGAGACGAAGATGCTGTTCGGATACGTGACGGATATTAGCCGGCAAAAATGGGCCGAAGACGTGCAGATGCGAGCCGCTGTGAAGGCTGAGGCCTTCCTTGACGTTACCTCTCACGAGCTAAGGAACCCTTTGACCGCGATCATACAGCTGGCAGACTCGATTGCGAAAAGCATGGAGGTCAAGCCAGAGCAAGGGCTTCATAACTACCGTGATATCGCCCAGGAGAGCGCAGAAGCAGCTGCCACAATACTCGCCTGCGCCGCTCACCAGAAGAGAATCATCGACGACGTCCTCGTCCTCTCTCGACTCGACTCGCAGATGCTGTCGATCACGCCGACCACTGCAAGCCCGAGCGTAGTCATTGACAACACGATGAAGATCTTCGAAGGCGTCGCGGCACAGAAAAGCATCAAACTCGTCGCAGCGGGCAGAGTCAGCGATGCACTGGACGTCCGCCACGTGAACCACGTGTTCGTCGACACCACACGTCTGATGCAGGTCATCATCAACATGATCAGCAACGCGATCAAGTTCACCGCCACACAGCCCAAGCGGGAAATTTCCGTAGTGTACGGCGTGAGAGCCCAGCGGCCCTCCCACTTCGAAACACCTTTTGGTCATCTGGAGTGGGTTCCCCAAGCCGACCATTCAAAACCAAAAGCAGCACTAATGGACTCGAAACCGGACGGAGAGCAAATCTACGTCTACTTCCTGGTGCAGGACACTGGACCCGGACTGACGCCGGCAGAGATCCAACGCCTGTTCCAACGATTCTCTCAAGCCACGACCAAGACAAACATCACGTACGGCGGCAGCGGCCTCGGCTTGTACATTTGCCGTGAGCTCGCAGAGAAGCAAGGCGGGAGAGTCGGGGTTGCTTCGAAAGAAGGTGAAGGCTCGGTGTTTGGCTTCTACCTCGAGACCAAGGCAATGGACGTTCCTATCGAGCAGGCCACCGCTCCCGTCAAGACCGCTGGTGCCGCGATGCTGCACTCGCGCGAAGGTATCCACGTGCTCTTGGTCGAAGACAACTTGATCAACCAGCGCGTGCTGACGAAGCAACTGCAACGAGCGAAATGCACCGTGGCCGTCGCGAACCAGGGCTTCGAAGCGCTCGCGATCCTGGAGAAGCGCGGTTGCTGGCAAGAAAAGACCAGCAACGGTGGATTGTTGCAGAACGGTGAACGAACCAAGTCTCTACCCATAGACGTCGTGCTCATGGACATCGAGATGCCGGTGAGTTTCTTTCCCTTCCCCTCTTCATGCCTTTCACTCCGCTGACAAATCCTCTCTCTTCCTCAATAGATCATGAATGGAATCTCATGCACCCGCCGAATCCGAAAGTTCGAAGAAGAGCACGGCATCGGGTTCAACAGGCGTCTACCTGTCATCGCTGTGACTGCCAACGCTCGCGAGGAACAGCGCATCAAGGCCTATGAAGCCGGCGTCGATGCCATTCTGGCCAAACCTTTCACCATCCAGGAGCTCATGGTGAAGATCTCCGAGGTCATCCCCTGATTTCTCTGGACTGGTTGGCTCTGGAATGCCTAGAAGTAATGCTCATACACGCGCCTGTTCCAGTCTCTTCTTCGACACGGGCGTGATGGTTGGAATTCATTTCCAGACAACGTTTACCCTCTTCCATGGAAACTGAGATGCAGCGAAAGAAGACATGCATGGGTCCTGCATTTTGATGCGAGATGCCCGCGACGCAGCCGCGGGACTGTTACGATCGATCTACCACCTCGACCTTGGGGCTGTATGATTTGCTCTCCTGTGGCTGACCTGCAAAGACAAAAGCAGATATTTATCTCCGCAACATTGCTCTCTCAGCGGCAAACCAAACTTCTCAATAGGCTGAAGCACAAGGTACCAGCATCTGAGACACCCCTCGCCGACGAGATTGTCGAATTGACACCATGCTCTCCCAATGGCACACCTGATTTTTTTCAGTAGTCTGAAGCATCAGATAGCAGCTTCTGAGATTCCGCATACCATTGAGAGAGCCAGATCCCGCGGAAAACGTCTTCTTCCATCGGCAAGGTTCACTCACACTTTGTGATAAGGAACGGCAGCCACTCCACAGAATCCAAATCATGTCCCCACCGGCTTACCGGCGCTCTCATCCGCCATCGTCAACAGGGAGGAAGGACTACCTACTCGAACCAGGCCCGCTGAACGAAAATCGGCCGTTCTCGGCGGCGGAGTGGAGGTAAACGCACTCGGAGTCCTTGGATACCACCTCAAAGCATCAAAGTCACCACGGAGATACACGTTCGACGGCGAGCCTCTCTTGGCGTCAACGGCGAGATAGACGCACTCGGAGTCCTTTGATACCACCTCAAAGCGTCAAAGTCACCGCCGAGATACACCTTCGGCGGGGCGACGCTCTCAGCGGCGACGTCAAGGTAAACGCACTAGGAGCCCTTTAGTACCACCTCACAGCGTCACGAAAACCACGGAGAAACACCTTCGAAGTTCGGCGTGCCATTCTCAGCGGCCAGAATCGAGGTAGACGCACTCGGGCGCAAATCTCATCGAAAGACGGAAGCCTGACGATCGACTGGAGGAGAACGATCACTTTCGACCACAACCGTTCTCCCTCGATCGTTGTCATCCGAATCCGGGCATAATTTCAATTTCATTCCCGATGGACAGTCATGAGAGCAGCAAAGAACAGAGGCGGCAGCGAAATATCCTGCAGCAGACTGTCCACTGGCCGTGCTTCGATCTTCGGATAGAAAGGATTGTTAGGAAATGAATACATCTCGCTTGTCGCTGTTGGAGCGAGGCCGTTTCGCGCGAGACTCGTAATTTGCGGATCTTTGATTACCTAAAGCTTTGGGGTGGTGTTTGCGGAGGACCCAATAAGCCAATGGATCGAGGAGGTTGACTTGGCTCGAGTATCATTGTTCATAACGGAGAAACTCCTGCGCGAGCTGGGGTAAAGAACCATGTACCGTAAAGACAACAGTGCGGAGCCGCAGATTTTGTGAGACCTGCCTGGCCTATGTAGCTGCGATTGTTCAACAAAGACGGCGGTTATTTGGTGCCCGGACAGTGCAAGTGAGCTTGATAGTCGCGTGCCTGGCTCCTCGAAAGGACCGCGTAAAATCCAAGATCAACAAATGGAGGTACAACACATTGCTACCAGAGACGTGTATGATCATTAAAGCTTTTTTTTATCCCTCATCATCATCCTCCCAAACGCCATGCATGCCGCCGCTAGCTCACTCTATGCTCGCTCAACATAACGCGCAACCCTCTATTCCTCAATCGTCTTGACGCATTCCCAGCCACCGCGCAGCTTCTCCTTCCACAAGCTCACGCGGTTGTCTCCGCCGCTGACCGCCAGCACGTTGCCTGCCATGCTCCAGCTGCATCGCCACACGACGACCTCAAACTCGAGCGTCTCGCTCTTCCAGTTGCTCGCATCGGCCTGATCGGCGCCTGCTGCGCATGTCCAGATGCGGACGGTGTGATCTTGCGAAGCAGAGGCGATGTAAGATTTGCTGAGCGGCGTAGGCGACCACGCGACGTCGCGGACCCAGTCGGTGTGGCCGGTGAGCGTGCAGATGTTGTCGTACGAGTTGGTAGTCGCATTGTGCGACCACAGCTTGACCAGGTTGTCAGAACCACCAGTAACGAACCTGCGGAGCGGCGCCTGGGGTGCGCCGGCGAGGGCAGCGCTCGTGAGCTGGCCGGGGGCGAGGGCGGGGCTCCAGGAGACGGCGTTGACGCCCATGCCGTGGGCGGGGAAGATGGTGTGCTGGAAGGAGTTGTTCTCGAAGCTGAGGACGCTGACGCTGCCGTCGGAGCTGGCGGCGGCCAGGTGGCAGCCGGGCTCGGGCGGCGACCAGGCGATCAGGTTGACCGAGGCGGTGTGCAGGGTGAACTCGTAGATGCGCTGCCACTGGTTCTGCGGCTTCTCGCGCCAGATCAGGATGCGGCCGTCGTAGGAGGAGGAGGCGAGGATGGTGCCGTATTTGGGGTGGGCCCACGAGACGCACCAGACGGCGCCTTCATGGCTGTTGGGATTGCGTTAGAGGGTGTGTCTGCGTATGCTTGCGCGCGATTGGGTAGGCGGTCACTTGCCCTTTGAGTGTTTCGGTCAGGCGGTGCTGGTCGCCCTCGATCTCGAAGATCTTGATCGTCTTGTCCGAGGAGCATGTTGCCAATCGTCGGCCGTAGTAGTCGAGGACAGCGTCGTGCTATTGTCGTTTCCTGTTAGTTAGCCAGTCGTCCTGTATGCGATCGGGGAGGGATGGTTCGTGGTTGGGCGTACGTACGATCATGTCATCGTGACCGGAGTTTGATATTACTTGCGCCTGCGATGGTCAGTGGTTGTTCAGGCATTTCGAAAGGATCCTCTCAGAGGCATACCATGGTTGTTTGTGGATGTGATTGTGGTTGAAGTCGTGGTATGGATTCTGTAGTCTCTACCCCGGCCTCACTGCTAGCTCCCTGCCTGTTGCCCTGAACATTGCATCAAGCCATGTTTCAGGAGCGGAAGTCATACCGCATCTTATCTTATCTTTCCATCTCACTCACCTTCTTCACGTGATTCATGAAAGGATCTCCATTTAGCCTCGGTCTATGGTGCAGAAGCCGAGTCGAGGATGACATGTGCCACACCCGAACAAACATCGACCCTTCTTCACTTCCACCCATGAAACGCTTTTCCTGACTCTGCATTTCCGCATATCTGAACATATTCTGCATTTTAGCACATACGCAAACGACACTGTACATATCCGCCATGTCAGACGCAGCCTGCGGGCCCTCCAATTCGCTCCAACAATTCAAGCAACAGACCCAAGTCGACCGTACCCTCCAACAGGACCGCTTGACTGGAAGGCAGCACCCAACACAAGGCTTCCGATCAGTAGACCCAAATGCTGGCCTGCTGGATCCCGAGTTCGAGGCTTTCCAGGCCGGCCTGCCACCACCAGACTTCCAGCCTTTCCACCAACAGAACCCTACACCTCAACCCTTCCAGCAGGCTCTCCCACAACCCCCACAACCCTCACAAGGACCATCATGGGCTGGTGATTTCCAGCGCATGAGCATAGCCTCTCCGCCGCCCATGCAGCAACAGCACCAGCGTACCGGACCCAGTACCTCGAACTGGGCCCAAGATTTCCGGACGAATGTCTCACAGGCTGCTCCGAGAGCGCAGAACTCCTCGCCCTCGCCGTTTGCTTTCCAACAAAGAGCTCGCTATGGTATGGGTGGCTTCCAAAGCAATATCGCCCAGCCTGCGTTCTCGCCGGCCATGCAGTCAAAGGGCAAGGAACCGATGACGGAACAGTTCGATGAGGCAGCATTCGAACGAGCCTTCGATATGGCTAAAGAGGATATGATGGTGGACGCCACACCTGCGAGCGCTGTCGAGAACATGCAAGCCGAATCACAGAGCGCCGCCGATATGTCGAAGGAATCGCACCAGCTACACCAGAACGAGGTTCTACAAAGCCTGAACGATCAACATCAGCCCCTGGATATGCAAAATCGTCTCTTGCCAGATGAAATCGTTCGCGAAAGACAACAGGATCCACAACAGAGCACCCGTGAGAGTGACGATGCTCTAGCAGCAACCGCACAGGAATTACTCGAAAAGGTCGAGAACAACCAGACGGACAAGTTCAAGAACAGTCAATTCCTAAGTTTGATGCGAAAATTGAGAGACAGAGAAGTAAAAGTTGAGGGAGACAAAATGGTTGAAACAGTCAGTGCTTCCCAGATCCAACCCAAACGTACCCTCACACCTGATTCTGGCTACGATTCGGGGTTCAATACTCCCCTTCCAGACACCACTACCACCAGCGCACCCCATAACCCCACCCTCTGCAAAGTCGCAGAGTGCGACGTTGTTCAAGACCACCGCTGGGACCATTGGGAGAGCCCATACACTTGAACGACGAGTGCAGTGCTAACTGTAAGTGCATCACAGACAAACACAGCCTCCACGTCTACCGCCGACCTCCCACTAAACTCTGCCAGCGCACCCCGATTCAACAACTCCGAGCAAATACCACGCCACGAGCAAGACCTCGACGCCAATCGCCACCGGCGTCTCTCTCTCGGCCTGGATTCCGGTGCTTGGGCTGAACCAATCGCGCCCGAAGATGGCTCCGAGGTTGTCAACCTCCTCTCCCAGCCAGGTCTACCTGGTGGCGAGCCCTCTACCCCTCTCTCCCTCGAGCCCGAATCCGACGCGTCGAATCTGAACTTTGGCGACGATATGGGTATGTCCAGTTCCCCTCCCCTGCCGCAGTTCGAACCAACGTCGCTTCCTCAAATGCTGTACGGCCCTAACAGCGCCCTCTCCGTTTAGAACGCCGTCGGTTGAGTGCCATGTGGCACAGCATGCTGCCCAACTCTGGGCTTGATCGCCGCACACACTCGGCGGGAGCGGAGGAGAGTGCGTTGGGAGGAACTGCGTTCACTACGTAGAGTGAGAGGGAGAGAGGGTTGATTTGTTCGCATTCTTATGTGCATTCGAATGAGCGTCTGTCATGGACGTGGGGCTGACTCCGCGATCTCGGCACTTTAGACTCGGAGTTCATGATGACGAGCCCTTTTTATCAATACCATCCCTGACTCCCGGCGCATGTCAGGGTTACGGAACAAGGGGGCAGTTCACTTGAATGAAGGATGTGGGACATCGATCATGGAGGAAACGATAGACGTCGAAGTGGGCTGCAAGGTGGTTGTCCACAGTCCCGACACTTGGTTACCCACTACTTTCCGCATAGGAACGATACACACAATTGGGTGGAGCAATGAAAGTGTGTGAATGCATGTTGACCTATACCGTCACCTGGACTGGAATTTCGTGGTGAACTTGAGTCCGTTACGTTTCCCCATGACGTTTTCCGATGTAATCATTCTAGGCGACTTTCTTGTAGCCTCCGAGAGTTTTGGTGATACTAAATAGATCCGCATGGACTGGACAGATGACCATTTCGTTTCAATCGTTGGAGCAAGGACGGTTCGATGTGGGGGCGTTGCTTCCGTCCGCTCTCGACATGTGAAAGCACCGCGGCAACCGCATCGACTCTTTCCATTCTCGCTCTCTCTCTCTCTCTCTCGACCTCCCTCTCCTTTTCCTTGCATCCTCGCACAACACAGCAAATACTAACGAACAATCTGTAATTGTACGACTATCGGACATTACACACAGTCTAACAGATCAGAATTCGGCATACATTGGGCTGTCAGGGGGCCGTCCAATGATGGGCTTCTCGGGCTTCCCCCGGACGTGCCTTTGGCTGATCCTCTCCGTCGTTCTATTTCCGTTGCATTGCTTACGAGTAAGTCAACAACTGTCGCGTGCCACATCGATTCCACACAAGACTGTACTGACTACTCGCAACAGTGGTTCTGGCACTGGCTCTTCACCGACACCCCAAAACAAGTCCTGATCAAAACCCTCCGTCAAGCACAGCGATGGGAAGAATACGAAGCCGCCGCAAACACGCTCGACCACCTCCTGGGCAACGACGAATGGCGCAAGAAAGCAACCTACCAACTCCCGAAGAACTACTACGACCACGGCCTGATTGAACGCCGCACCCGCCTGCTGGAGGAGCTCGTCGAGAACGGCGACGTGATGGGGATCCACGAGCAGCTGCGGACTAACATCAGGCGCCACTTGGGAGGCATCACCAAACCGAAACTGTACAACAAGGCCAATGCGGGAACCAAACTCCTCATCGAAGACTACATTCGGGTTACTTGCCAGGCTCTCAGGATGTATGCTGCTTTCCGTCCGAGGCCGGAGGTGGCGTTGACGGCGGGCATGAAACAGGCTCAGTTGCGTGCCACGGGCACTTCGTACGGCCGCAGTGTGCTGGTGTTGCAGGGCGGTTCGATCTTCGGCCTATGCCATCTCGGTGTCGTGAAGGCGATGTATCAGCGTGGTCTCCTGCCGCGTATCATCGCTGGATCCGCTACCGGCGCGCTGATGGCGGCATGGGTCGGTGTTCACACCGAGGAAGAACTGCTGGGAATCCTCAGCGGCGACAGGATCGATCTCAGCGCCTTTGTGGCTTCTTCCCAGCGAGCAGCCGCTCGAGCTCACGGCGAAGGCGGCGGCTGGCTCATGGTGCAGCTGCGCATCCTCTACCGCCGCGTCCGCCGCTTCTTCAAATCAGGCTTCATCCTCGACCCCGTCGTCCTCGAAGAAGCCGTCCGCGCCAACGTCGGCGACCTGACCTTCAGAGAAGCCCATGACCGCACCGGCCGCGTCCTCAACATCACCATCGGCCCCTCCGGGCCCGGCCCGATAACCCTGCTAAACTACCACACCGCGCCCCACGTCCTCATCTGGTCCGCCGCGCTCGTCTCAAACATCAACAACCGCTACTCGAACCAATCCATCCGCCTCATGTGCAAAGACGAAATCGGCCGCACGGTCCCCTACAACACCGGCTCGAGATCGAACTACATCAGAATCATCGACACCCCCGAAGCCAGCCCCCTCAGCCGCCTGGGCGAACTCTACAACGTCGAGCACTACATCATCTCGCAAGCCCGGCCCTATTTCGCGCCCTTCCTCTACACCACCCTGCGCAGCTTCAAGACCAGCTGGAGCACTTACATCGCCGGCTTCGTTCTCGAGGAGACCCAGCACCAGCTGCGCCAGATGTCCGTCTTTGGTCTCCTTTCGCCCGGCGTCAAGAGGTTGCTCATGGATGAGATCACGCCGGGCCCGTCGATTACGTTGGTGCCTTATATCGGGTTTTGGGATTGGCTGAGGTTGCTGCGGAATCCTACGGCGGAGGAGATTAATCACTGGATTGGGAGGGGGGAGAAGAGCGTTTGGCCGAATGTGGTCGAGTTGTGGGTGCGGCTGGCGGTGGAGTTTGAGCTGGGGCGGGCGAATGAGTTGGTGCATCAGTACCCTAATGGGTTCCGGGAGAGGGGACCTGCTACCCGAGCGAGGGGCTGAAGAAGAAAGAGGAAGGTACGTTGTCTCTAACCGGTCGTGTCGCGTCTGCAACAGCTTCTAGCACTGGAAGGGCAACCTGCCGGCAAGCTGGAATGAAGGAAGCGATGCATGGTTTCGGTCACAGAGCGTGTCAGATGGCAGAGGTTGAGACAAACAGTATCGGGCTTGATAGCAGATGCTCCAGGACCACAGACACTAAGAGCATTCCGGGCTTCTCATTTCGAAGGCCACCGAAAGGCGTTAGGAGGATGAATAACCAGCATGCTGCTGACGGAAGTTTTCTCTTCTGTATGTCAGCAAACAGGCGGTCAAACAAGGATACATGTAGGTAGCGCTGGCTTTTGAGTCTGTACAGGCGTGTATATCGTACTATTGTCTCTCTCACATTAATGCGGCATCGGTCTCAGAAATGTCTTGCTGTGCTCTAGAAAGATGCCCAATGCGAAAGGAAAAACAAGGTTTCATTTGATGGCGCCATGAACGCATTTCGCTAATAAACAACGACGACAACAACAACAGCAATCCCTATTACTCACACAAAAATACAAAACACACTCTCACCACTGGGCTTACTCATCCCATCAAGGCGGTTAGTTAACAAGACGGGAGACTACAACACATCCATCTCGTCCCCACCACCCACCAACGGGAAGCGACCTTGCAAGATATCGCTCCTTCTATCCAACTCGGCCGAGTAATCCCTCCTGACCTCCTCCAACGTAACCAACTTGCGCTTTTCACCCGCCTGATGCACGCCTTCGATCGGCTCCGCCAGCAACCAGCCCTCGCCATCGCCGCAGCAAGCAAGAGTGTTGATGAGCAGCAGGTAAGCCTGCAAAGCGGTCTCGTCCTCCGGGTCCTGGTACTGCTGAGCATCGCTGTGGCGCAAGCGCTCGAGGTGCTCGTAGAGGATCTCGGCGGCGCCACGGAAGTCTCCGCGCTGGGTGCGGAAGGCATAGAGGATTTGGTGGTGAGGTTTTGTGGCTGACGAAGTCGACGCGAGGGACTTCTTGGCGAGGGCAAGGAGGGCGGCGTCGGCGTCGGCGGCGAGCTCGGCACTGAAGGGCAGGTCTAGGAGCGCGGACACGGCGTCTTGTTTGATGCAAGTCTCAACGAGAAGGCGCAGGTTGGCTCTGCGCAGGTCCTCGTTGCACTTTTGCAGGGCGTCGTAGGCCTCGCGGAAGCGGCCGGTTTTGACGAGGGCGCTGAAGAGGCGGCTGGCGATGTCGCTGCGGATGTCTCTGATTTTGATCAGGCGGATCTCGTCCATGGTGTTGTTGATCTTGTCCAAGGCGGGGCTGTCGGTGATGCTCTTCTTACCGTCGATCCTAGCGAGGTCCGAGTCCAAGTTCGCAGCTCCATGTACGTGCTTCAGTGCTTCGGCGGCGAAGTCGGCAACGTAAGAGAAGACGCCGGGTTTCTGGAAGACGGCCGCGACGTGCTGGTAGTACTGCGCGAGGCCGCACCGGAAGTAGTTTACCTCGTCGGCGGCGAGTAGGCCAGCCGTGTCGGGCAGACCCTTCGACAGATGTGCTGGGCTTGACAGACCGTTGGCAGCCTCCCGGAATTTCATGGCAGCAGTGTCGTACTCACCGAGCGCAACATCAAGGCGCGCTTGCATGTACATGGACCACGGCGTGGGGGTCATGAACTTGACAAAGTCTGCCGCGAGGTCATATAGCTCACTTTGCAGCAGCATCGAGAACACGTGTGAAGTAGCGCCGCTCCAATCTTTGTTCAAGTCCACGGCGTATGCCCAGGTTTTGCTCCATGTCGTAAGAGCCAGCGGCATGTCGACCTCGTCGCCGGTCACTGCGTTTCGCTTGAAGTCGCCTGCGAAGAAGCTTTCGAGCAAGGTCAGTTCGATGACGTCTGGGGACCCGTCTTGGGAGGGCTCCATGCGCGTGTGACTTGCCAACCAGAGGCGCAGAGCCGTCTGCTTGAGAAGCTTGATGATCTCGGTGTACAGCTTTCGGGGAGAGAAATCAGGGTGCAGTTCATTGTGCTCTAGATCGCCTGTCATGAAGGCCACAAGAGCGAGCAGATCCAACAAGATGGTCTCGCTTTGGCGGAAGCTTTGTTGAGCGACAGCGACGTTGAACTTATCGCCATAGCGACATGACTCGAGATTGTGCCTGTGTGTCGAAATTGGCTTCGTGTCGTCTAGACGTCGGAGGACTTGCTGGAAGATCCTGCGATCGATGCTGCCGAGACCGTCGAGGTCTGCCACGTTTGTTTCCAGCGCGCTGAAGACTTCCTCAGAGACGTCCGCACCGAGATCGGCCTTCACGTAAAGCGCTTCCAATTTAGCCGCGTCATCGTCATCATCATCGTCAATAGACAGGGCATCTTCATAAGCAAGGCTTTTGACAATGTCTCGAGCCTCTGCAGACAAGGAGCGCCTGAACTCGTGAGCCGCATCGACCAAAATGGTCACAGACAATGCATTCTCGTCTTTTTTCTTGTAGATGGCTTGCGCGACCTCTGGCGCGATGCTGCGAAGTTTGGGAAGTCCTCCGTTCTCTAGCAGGTCCGTGTTCAGACACATGAGTTCCAAGTCGTCATTTGCTCGCACAGGGGCCACGGCATCTGCGGAGATGACCCATGGCTGTGCAAAGTCGTGATCGTAGGACAGACTGACGGATTCAAGACGTTTCCTGAGTAATTCCTCAAGGATAGAATAGAAGCCAGCCCATTGCGCTGCAACGTCGGCTTGGTAACTGTCGTAATCTGGCTGGCTGTCAACAAAGCGTGCCAACGCGATCTTGCTGGTCACAGAGGCGGCAAGACGTTCGGGCAAAGGCGGTTGTGAGGCGGTCGAGGCCTTTGTTGTGGTGCTGGGAAGCTTGCGACGCTTGCAATAAGTGTTGAGAGCGGCCTCGATACTTGCGGTCGTAAAACGTCCTGGAGAGAAAAGGAAGGATATCCATCTCTCTGTGGGAGTGACTGAAGAATCTGCGCTGAAAGGAAGCTGTGCTGGAAAGTCGTTGGCGTCGCGCAGGCGCTCAGGTGTCAACGGGCCACTGTCAACAACCGTCCAGCCATCTCGGAAGGCACTGGTCAGTCTATCTTGGTCCGCGTCATAAGGATTGAAAGTCAAAGTGAATGTCTTGCACAGAGCGCCACTCCGCGCTCTGATCCACAACTGTGTCTCTTCCCAATCCGGCGAAGGATGTACGTGAAACTCCTCGAGATGCCAAATGTTTGTGTTCAGCATCTCCTCAATTGGCGGAATGAGCGTCGCTCCTGGTTGCAGGTCTTCACATCGTAGATTCTCTCCATTGACAGACGAATTGCGTGGTGACACCTCATATATCTTGAACTGGTGGTCCTTGGGCGAGTGGATCCAGACAAAGTAGTTGCCGCTCTCGTCCATTGTCGTGACAGAGCCGTCCTCTGAGTTGTCCGGTGCCCTGACAATTTGCAGGAGCTTGCCTTGCTCAGCCGTCATAACATATTGAGGTTGCCTTTTCGATCCGTCCCGGTCGCTCTTCTCTTGCAAGAGGTCCCTGTGCAGTGCGACCCTCCCAGTATCAGCGCTCCACGCTTTGAGATGGTGGTCCAGCGTGACCGTCCAGACATGTTTGCCGTCCAAGCTCTTCGAAAGATCCGCAGCCGAGCTGGTTTCGAGATCCAGATCGCCGTAACGCACTGTCTGTCGTCTCTTCAACGGGTTCAACCCTTTCAGCGTTCCGCTCCACCCTCCTTCGCTGTAGAATGTCTCCCGCCATTGTGCCGCACTCTCGTTCTTCTCTCGCTCCAATCGCAGCAAACTACCATCGTGTAGCGACACGATAATCTCCAAGCTGCTCACAGCGATCATGCGATACGGGTACCGGAAGCCAAAGGAACTTGGCGCGTACTTCTTCACCACTGTCGCCGAGTCAAAGTCTTTCGGCGGTGTGTCTCTGGCCAGAAGATCTCTTTTTAATGTGATGGTGAACAGTTCGTTGCTTGTTGTGAGAACGAAGACCTCCAATGCATCCGTTTCCTCGGGATCAGCAAAGGCAACTCCTCCTCTGACGATATCCGCTGGCAACTGAATCTGAAATGTCAAAGAGCCCTCCTTTTGCTTGTTGCTCCTTTGCTGTACCAGGTCCACGCATTGTACCTCCAATAACCGTCGATTGTCCAGGACGCGCCAGAGGAAACTGCGTGGAAATCTGCTCTTGCGGCGGAAGAAGACTGAGGCCTCGGAAGCCAGGTGTTTGCGCGCGTACGACTCTTCATCCAGCTCGCTGATCTCATTGTATCCTCGTTTACGGCCAGCGCCAAAAAGCGTGAGTGCTTGCGAATTGTTTCCGGTAGTGTTGATGCTGAGGATGGAAGCCGGAGAGGCAGGCAATGGCGGTAATTGCGCCTTTTGATGCAATGTTGGAGTGCAAGCAGGTCCCGCCATGACTGCGTTAGAGCGCGAAAAGAGTGGATGTAAAGTTGGTGTTGAGTTGATGGTTGCGCAAAAGACTGAAGGTCGCGTTTCCCGCGTTTCGATGTCGAAGCTAGGGACTCGGGCCAATCAGACACCGATCTTCACATGCCGCAACAAGTCACAAACACAACAGATTTCACTTGCAGCACTCACTCTCGTTCTCCCTACACTTGTCATGATTTGCTTGAATCTTTGTTCATACTGAAAATGTAAATCGAATTGGGTATCAGAAAAGTAGCTACAGAAGGTAAACAAGCGCAAGCAGATGAACCTCGAGTCATCCATGACATCCCATGCTTCCTCAAGCTTTGTTTAAGCACCCCATGCGCCATCCCATGCATCGTGAAACCATGACAACCACAAGCGAAAAATGCAGATTCTTGGCCGCTCATCAACAGCCTTCTTACTCCGCTCGTTCTGTTCACTCCTTCTCAAGATCCTTCGGCGAAGGGTCTCCGATGCCGTCCTCGTTGATGGCGAACATGCAGTCGCTCTCAGGTAAGCAAGGCGAATCGTAGATCTTGCAGATTCTGGTCTCTCCTCTGCCCTTCTTCAACGATAGTCTGGTGGTCGAGGCGTGTGCAATGATGTTGCCACCAATCGGTTTCTTGGGATCCGGGTTGAACATGGCGCTTGGTCCACCATCGACTTGGGCAACCACTTGGTTGGTGATGACAACGGCAATTCCGAACTCGTCTGCAAGTCTCTGGAGTGTTCGCATGAACTTGGCCAGATGTGTTTGTCGACTGCTCAGCTCACCGCGTCCCATGAAGTCAGTACGGTACAGCGAGGTGGCACTGTCGACGATGAGGAGCGAGAATCGGGTTTCGGTCATCATCTGTGCGGCCTGGTTGAGTAGTTGCAGTTGGTGATCCGAGTTGTAAGCGCGGGCGTAGGCGACGTTGTCCAAGACCTCCTCGCCTTGCAGACCGTATCGGTTGGCCACCGAAAGCAGGCGTACAGGTCTGAAAGTCCCCTCGGTATCGATGTACAGACACTTGCCTTCGCCGCCACCCATGTCGAAAGGTAGCTGACATGTGACTGCGAGTGTGTGACAAATCTGACTCTTTCCCGTCCTGAACTCGCCAAAGATTTCGGTAATGCTGCCGGTTTCGACGCCACCCGCGAGGAGTGTGTCGAGTTGCTTGGATCCAGTAGTAATTGAGATGAGTTCGGATCTCCGAGCGTGCATCTCTGTCGCGGTCGTGAAGCCCATTGGTACGAGCTTCGAGGCTGGACGAAAGGTCAGCTGGTGTCCAGAACCATGTTGCATTCATTACTCACCTTCCACGAGGATCTTTGTGGCCTTCTGCTCGGATACGCCCTTGATGGTCTCGAGAAGCTTCTTTGGTCTATCTCTGGTTAGACCGGGTCTATTGCATGTATACATGTATTGAGTCGACGCTTACGTGTATGCAACACTTTCGACTGTGTTGTAGCCTGCTTCTACGAAGAGCTGAATGTCGCGCTTGGAGAGTCCAGCGACGCCCTGTAACACAACAATGTCAGCGCATTCCGGTCGAAGGGTGTGTTTTATGCCTTACCTCGAGCGCACCCAGTGGCGTAGGCGCACCAGGACCGCCGGCGCTCTCATCGTAGCCGGACTGTGACTGCTGGTCTTCTTCGGCGCTCATGGTGAGTTTGGCTGCGGGGTTGAAGGGTAGGTGTGGCGGCGTCTGTTGCGATGCAAGATGTGGAAGGTTTAGTTAAGGGTTGGGTTTGAGTTAAATACTATGTACGCGACACGGTTGGTGGCGAAAGCGCGTATCTGTCAGGCACCAGCTTCGCGCGATCTCACGTGGGGAGGGTCCAAGCAAACCTTAAATCAGACGTCCTTCTAACTCGATGACCAATACTTAACAATCAACCTCTCAAGGTACTTACCTTTCAAGATGCAAGATGCCTCAGCGTCGCAAATTTACACGCAGACGGTCATCCGAGGTGAAACGATCGCGATATATCTCGCAAAATATTTCGGAGAAATCGCCCGGATTCGTAGTCCCGGGATCGGAGTCAACCCTTGGTGTGGAGTCACGTAACAAACGCAGACCAGCCTGCATGACGCTGACTCCGTAGACGTGGGGATTTGCGTGCGAGGGGTGCTGTGATTGGGGCTCCGAGAGCTCACATAGAGACATTGCTCAATGGCGGTGCGGTGTGTTGTTGCGACCAGCTTGCTCTTTCTCTAAACCATCTCAGTGGCCTTCGCCTTCATCAGCATCTCGCTTGCCGTCCATACTGCTTCACCATTGGTATATCAACCTTAACAGTTACAACTCTCACATCGACAGTCCAACATGGGTGAGATCGTCGAAATGGGTGCTGCAAAGCATCGTTGGTGGAAGGAGGCGGTCGTCTACCAAGTACGCTGAATGACAATGCTACAATGCGTCTATGCCTTCTAACTGACAACCCTCAAGGTGTACCCAGCCAGTTTCCAGTCGACAGGTTCAGGCAGCTTGCCAGGATGGGGAGACATCAAGGGCGTCATCTCCAAGCTCGACTACTTCAAGCACCTCGGTGTTGATGTAGTATGGCTCTCGCCCATCTACAAGTCGCCTCAGGTCGACATGGGATACGATATCGCTGATTACAAAGACATCGACCCACGCTACGGCACACTGGAAGACGTCGACGAGCTGATCGCCGGACTCCACAAGCGAGACATGAAGCTGATGATGGATCTTGTGGTCAACCACACATCCGACCAGCACGACTGGTTCCTCAAGTCTCGCTCTTCCAAAGACGACCCCAAGCGCAGCTGGTACCACTGGCAGCCGCCAAAGTACGACGAGCACGGAAACCGTCAACCCCCAAACAACTGGGCCATGATCTTGGGTGAAGCTCACAGTGCCTGGACCTGGGATGAGAAGACCCAGGAATACTACCTGGCACTCTTCACCCCCGAGCAACCGGACCTGAACTGGGAGAACCCCGACGTCCGCGCTGCTGTGCACGATGTTCTGGACTTCTGGCTGAAGTGTGGAGCTAGTGGCTTCCGCATGGATGTCATCAACCACATTTCCAAGACACCGGGATACCCAGACGCGCCCATCGCCTCTCCTGGAAGCAAGTACCAGCCGGGCTGGAAGTATTACGCCAACGGCCCACGCCTGCACGAATGGCTGCAGGCGATGTACCGTGAAGTGCTCAGCAAATACGACACCATCACTGTCGGCGAAATGCCTTTCGTGCGTAGCGAGGATGAGATCCTGAAGGTTGTTGGCGCTAAGCGTGGCGAACTCAACATGATCTTCATCTTCGAGATGGTCGACATCGACAACGACGAGTCCGGCTTCCGCCTCACCCTCCGCGACTGGAACACCAATGAGATCAAGAAGATCTTCAACAAGTGGCAAACCCTGATGATTGAGCGCAATGGTTGGAACAGCTTGTTCATCGAGAACCACGGTATGCTCTTTTGACCTATGGCTTTGAACGCCACCCACTGACCACAATCCACCAGACAACCCTCGTTCCGTGTCCCGCTACTGCAGCGACAAAGACGAATACCGCGAGCTCAGCGCCAAACTCCTGTGCCTCATGCAGACCACCCTTTCCGGCACGATCTACGTCTACCAAGGCGAGGAGCTCGGTCAGCGCAATATGCCACCCAGCTTCGAGCCATTCGAATACAAAGACGTCGAGACCATCAACTACTGGGAGAAGGCAAGTCCCGTTCCTCCCATCCCACCCAAAACCGATCTCGTATCCTCTAACATGCCTCGAACACAGATGAAGTCCCTCTACCCGCACGACGAAGAAAAGCTCTCCTTCGCCAAACGCGTCATGCAACGCAAAGCCCGCGACCACGCCCGCACACCCGTCCAATGGACCTCCGAGAGCCCCAACGCCGGCTTCTGCGACCCAAACGTCAAGCCCTGGATGCGCGTCAACGACGACTACAAAACCGTCAACGCCGCCGCCCAGCGCTCGCACTCTGACAAGGACTCGTTGTCCGTCCTGCAGTTCTGGAAGCGCGGACTCGCAGCCCGCAAGGAACACAAGGATGCTCTGGTGTACGGTGACTTCGAGCTTCTGGATCCCGAGGACGGACACGACCACATTTTCGCTTACAAGCGCTCCGGCGAGGAGGAGGCGTTTGTGACGGTTCTCAACTTCTCCGAGGAGGATGTCGAGTGGGAGTTGCCGGAGAAGGCGGGCGTGAAGAAGTGGGTGGCGGGCAACTACACGGCAGGCGCGCCGGAGAAGGCTGTCAATGGCAAGATTACGCTGAAGCCGTGGGAGGCTTTGCTGGGCATGTGTTGAGTTGCGGGTGGGACTCGTTGCAGGATGTCGTCCCAGTAGCAGCTGGAAATGATGTTCAGGTATGGCTCGAGCAGTGACAGTGCCTGCAGGATCCTACTACTGTTACATTGCCGGAAGTATACTAGATACTTGGGTAGACGGTATCACCAAGAGCATGACAGTCAACCTAGAATGAACAAATACATGGAGCCAAAACCACAGCGACGAAAGATTGAGAGAAGAGAAGAAGAGAAGCACGGCTTTGGACAGCTTTCGGCATTGGATAGATAGACTTTTGAACAACAGAATAAAGTCTTTTTGCTATTCATACACGTCCAAACGCGACAGAGCCCACAGACAACGTGCGATAATAATCATGTAGCTACCGCTTCACGAACAGACCTCTGGTCGCTTCCCACGACTTTCCGAAGAAGTACAAGGAAGCTCCCTGAAGAGGTCTCTCGGATCCCGGCTTCGATAAAAACAAAACGCTTTTCGCATGCAACGGAATTTTCGACCCAAGTGGCACATCCAGCGTTTGGAAGCCACATCGCTCATACCACAGTGTTAAAACAAAGAGAGAGAAACATTTGCAAAAATCGGTATTTTCAAGAAAAAAAACAGACGTGCTCGCCGACACATACATGCGCCCTGACCTCTCTGCCTGTTCGTGATAATAATGTCCACCGCGCGCCAGCCTCGCCATGCAGATTGTCTTTTATAATGTTCGGCCGGATTTTGTGCAGAACGCTCAGATAGTAGTAAGAAAAGCGCGCTTTGAGGTTTGGGGGAAATAAAACAACAAACACCCAGATATAGCTTCCCTCGTTCGTTCGTCGTCCCTTGGACTTTTTGTATGCTTGCGAAAATTTGGTTACATCGAGACTTTTCCGGATGCCTTGCAGACATCCTCCGCGGTCTTAAGCGGCGGGAGACTTCACGTCGACTTCCATCTTGTCTTCGCCCTTGACGGTCACCGGCGAGACAGACATCGGCTTGTCGCCTCCGTCGGGCGAAAGCTCCTTCTTGGCCTCTTGTTTGACGGCAGGCGCGCCGTCGCCGTTCGACGCAGGCTTAGCAGGCTCTCGCGGAGCAGTGGTCTTGGGGGCTGCATCCTTACCCGCGATCTTGACGTACATCTCCTTGAGCTTCTTGCCAGACACTCGCTTGCTCTCTTTGGTGCTTTGAGGCCAGTGGCGATTGGACACGAACTCCCATAGGCTGTCTTCGAGCGAAGCGTTTTGCTTGATGTGTGGGTGGTTCGTGATGTGGTTACCGATCGCGACGAGGCTGACTTTGATAAGCTTCAGGCGGGTCATGTCATCGGGGATCTTCTTCTTGTTGGCACCAGAGGCGCGAGCAAGGTGTTCGTTCATCGGAGCGAGGACATGTTGTAGCTTCTTGTCATGTTCCGAGAGCGGCTTCGCATTAGATCCGTTTGCCATGGGTGATGAATTCACGCGCTGGTGACCTGGACGGGGCTGTTGGGCTTGACGTTCCCGGATGCGCTCGCGGTCCTCAGTACTGATCTTTCTATGACCGTTGGGCGAACCTTGATCACGCGGGCGACGATCCAGGCTATTCCTAATATCGGACTGGTGTCGGTCGTTGGATTGGCCCTTGCGGTGATGGCCGGGCGCCGGACTGGCTGAGCCATTGGGAGTTCCGAATCGGCCATGGAAGCTACCAACATGCTTGCGGTTGTTCCGGTGGTGGTTTTCCATCGCTCTCCTGGCCTGGCTGTTAGCGCCGCCGCTGGTCTTGTCGCGAAGGACGCTGACAAGGTATCCAGCGCGGCGGACGAGATGAACGGCACCGGGAGACTTTGTGGTCTTGGTCTCGCTCTTCTCGCGCTCCTCCTTCTGTCCGACACGGTGTTCTTCGAGGAACATCTTGTGGCCCATGTCGAGATCAGGGTCGTCGCGGATAGCAGCCCAAGCGCCCATGCCGTGACGTGCAATGCCGACGGTGAGCATGCCATCTTCTCTGGCGCCCCAGTCGCATGTGTACGAGGCAGGTTTGGAGGCCTCGGGAATGCGGAAGTTTCTGGGGTCTTTGACTTGGCCAACAAGCTCCCGGATCATGCGCATGTCGATTGGACGCTCCCGGATCGTCTCTGCGTTGATTCGCTTCACGCCGCGGAAGTCGTACAGGACGGTCTTCCTTTCCTTCTTCGTGACTTGCTTGCCGGTGGTGCGCTCAAGCTCAGCGAGGCGATCAGACTCAGCCTTAAGGAGTCGGTCGGCTTCGTCGACGACTGCCTGCAGAGTGTCCCGAACGACGTCGATGTCACGACTCAGCAAGCGAGCCTCGCGGACAATCTCGTCGGGCTTCTCTTCGAATGCGCCAAACCTCTCGTACGATCTGATGAGGTTACGGCACTCCTTCTCGCCCAGTGGTCGCTTGGGGTCGCGGCCGCGATCAGTGTCATCGTCATCGTCATCCGAGCCAATGTCGGCCGCGGCTTCAGCAGCAAGGTCGCGCGCCCTTTTCTTGGCAGCACGCTGCTCGCGGGCCTCGTCAACAGGAGCCTTTCTCTTGCGAGGCTGGTTCGCCTCGATGACGCTTTCAAGATAGGCTTCTTCCTCCTTTTTGCGCTCTTCTTCCTTGATCTTGTCAAGTTCTGCTTGAGGGATGATCTGGTCCCACTCAAGGTCAACTTTGACGTCAGTATACTCGAAGCTGCGCAAGAACTCTTCGCCACCGTCAGTGGTCATGCCTTCGGGCTGCTCGGTTCTGTGCTCCTCTGCATTCTCGAGTACAGCATCGATGTCCAGCTCCTCGAGCTTGCGCTGATTGTTGGTCTGCTCGAACATCTTCTGCCCACGTTTCTTGAGGATGCGAGAGATCTCATCCGAGGAGGTTGGCTCAATTGCTTTTTCACCGGCACGGGCCAACTTCTCCTTCATGATGGTGTTGTCCTTGTCGGTGACACCACGCTGGATCGTGATAAACTCTAGCATGAGCTTGTTCCTCGCGCGCTCCAGGACTTCTTCCTCAACCGTGTCTTTCGAAACCAAGCGGTAGATTGTCACAGGTTTCTTCTGGCCAATTCGATGAGCACGCGCCATGGCCTGCAAGTCGGCTTGCGGGTTCCAGTCCGAATCGAACAAGATGACAGTATCAGCGGTCATCAAGTTGATGCCGAGACCACCAGCGCGGGTGGAGAGCAGGAAGCAAAAGTCCTGGCTGTTCGGGGCGTTGAAGTGGTCGATGGCCATTCTTCTCGCGCCGGCCGCGATGGTTCCGTCCAACCTTTGGAATTGATGGCCGCGGAGGTTAAGGTAGTCGCCCAGCAGATCCAACATCTTCACCATTTGACTGAAGATCAGCACACGGTGGCCATCCTTCTTCATTTTCGTGAGAAGCTGGTCGAGTAGCATCATTTTGCCACTGCTGGTGATGAGAGCTTTGAGCTGCTCTTCACGGGAGCCTGATGTCCCTTCCAAGATACGCTCCTCAGCGTTCGGGAACATGAAAGCATGGTTACTTGCTTTCTTCAGCTCCATCATGATGTTCAGCAGGGACGCTTTCTGGCCCTTGGAGCCAGCGTTGAGTGCTGTGTAGTTGCGCGTCAGGATGTTCTTGTAGTACTCAAGCTGAACGTCGGCAAGCTCAACACGAATAATCTTCTCGGTCTTGGGCGGAAGGTCGCCTTCGACCTTTGCCTTCGTACGTCGAATCATGTACGGAGAGATCGCGTTTGTGAGCTCAGCAATTTTCTCGCTAGCAAACTCGGAGGTCAGATCGATTTCCTCGTCGACCTTGACCTTGCCAGGCATGAGGAAGTCCATGAGTGCAGAGAGCTCGCTGAGCGTGTTCTGCATGGGTGTACCGGTGATGAGCAGTCTGCTCGGTGCGCCAAACTCCATGAGCTTTGCGTAGAGCTGCGAATCGCGATTTTTCAGGCGATGGGCTTCGTCGACAGCCATGAACTGCCACTTAAGTTGGGACAAGAAGCCAGCGTCGGCAAGAACGTACTCGTATGTGGTGAGGAGAACATTGAACTTGACCTTCTTGTAGTTGCGAGGATCGACCAGGAGCTCGTACTCGCGGATGATCTTGCGTGCCTCCTCATTGCCGTTGTAGACAACATAGTTGATGTCAGGAGTCCAGTTGTCGAAGGTGTCAGCCCAAGCCGGCATGGTAGACAACGGCACAACGACGATGAAGGGTCCTTGTTGTCCGCGCTCATGCTTCAGCCAGTCGATGAACGAGACCGTCTGGACAGTCTTGCCCAGACCCATCTCGTCAGCAAGGATAACATTGTTGCCTTTGCACCAATGGTGAGCCAGGAAGTTGAGACCATGAATCTGGAACTCGCGGAGCTCTCCACCCTTGATGTAGTCGGGTTGTGTTCGGAAAGGTTTATAGTCAGATCGTGTTGCAAGGTTTGCTTCCCGCTGATTCGTTGTGGGCATCTTTGATGTTCTGTCCAGGTAACGGTCGATCTCTGTTTGTGCGAGCTCACTGATCAGGGTCGCGGGCTCCCAGGTGCAGAAGTCGTATGGGAGGCCTTTCCACTTGACGTAGTACTCTGTGTCATCGTCACCGTCTTGAGCGCTGATGATACGCTCGACCTTCATGTACTCGTTGAGGGAGTCGAGATAGGTCTCGCGGTCGAGGTTCCATTTCTCCTTGTCCTCGAGAGCGGTGTCCGGATGAGCGACATCCAGCTCGAGCGAGATGACCTTTCGGTAGTAGTTCTCCACACGACGGATGCCCTTGTAGTCTTTGAGGACTTCCCATGGTTCCCATGTCGCATGGTAGTGTGACTGGCCTTGCCATTTGATCTGAAGGAGACGACGTCAGTACATGTATGACTTGCGCATTGTGGACTAAGACTTACATAATACTCGTAGTCTTTCTTGGTGGGGTTCTCCTCATCTAGGTAGGCTGGTCAGTACTTCGGTCTACCAAAGGAGGCGACATCACATACCTGCACCCTCATTCAGCCTGTGGTTGAGGACTGTGTCGACAGATGGTCCTGTCTGCTCGACCACCCAATTGTTGGGCGTCACGTCTTGTGTGTCCGATTCGCTCAGCCCGTAGTCATCCTCTTCATTGTAGTTCGTGACCTTTGCTGCTTGGCGAGTAGAGAAGCGCACTTCGCCCACTTGAGGTGTCCCTGCGCCTGATGCGGATGCCTGCTTTTGGCGTCGGTGCTTACGGGCGAAGGAACGTCCTTTGGCGCCGCCGTATACGTCGTCCTCTTCTGAACCAGCCTCATCCGACGAAGGCTGGATAGAGGAGTTGTTGCCAGTCCGTGTTGATGCTACTGCTGTCAGTATTTGGACTCCGCAGGTATGGGATGGCCAGGCCGATTGAGTAGTGCATACCTGGGCGGGTGCCAGTGGTCTTCTGGCGCTTGCGTCGTCTTCCGGGATTGACGTCGTCAGAATCGTCCTCTTCGTCACTCGTCTCAACCTGTACACTCAGTCAGTACATTTAGTCTTGACAACGCGCCTGAGAGAGTGCACGTACCACTCGGTGTTGAGGTCGAGCTCGGCCCTGTGAAGCGGTGTCAGTGATGATGTTGGCTAAGCAGGAAGGATCGTACGCACGCTGCGACGGAGGCCGTATAGCTCTGGGTTCTGCTTCATATATTGCTCGTCGTCATCCACGGTACCCCTGCGCTTCCCAGACCGCACGTCTTCTTCTGATGAGGAGCCGTCGTGTCGCATTCCATTTGATGCCTCGGGCGGTGGAGTTTCCTCGTCGAAATCGGCATCCTGCTCTTCGGCTACCTCATCTTCCTCCTCCACCTCAGAAGTAGCCATGTCCTGCATTGCATCGTCGTCTGAGGCTTCTTCGTGCATCTGGTCATCCATGTGCGATGCAGTGGTCGGAAGGTCATTGACGTCTGAGAGCGGGCTCTCGCTGCCGGCACGGTGGGGAGGCGAATCGGAGTGGTCGTCATCGTGGTCATCGGCGTATCCATTCATGTTGGACATGTCGTCGGAGTGGTAGGTGTAGGTTGGGAGGTGTATAGGCCCCACTAAGTAGAAGACAGTCAGTAATGTAACTTGAGCTGTGGCAGTCGCAGCCAGCTGAGATTTTCCGTACGGCCAGCCAGCATGTACGCGACCGGTTCCCCCACGAGATAGGACCGTATTGCTGCGAAGAACGCGACAATACAATGTCCGACCGGTAAATGCGGCCTCGTGATGAGTTACCGATGGAGTGCGCTGGCCGTCGTGGAGGGCGATCCGAGGGGAAGTGGTCCTTACAGGGCGGTCGGCTAGCATGAAAAGCAGTCGTACAAGTCGTTCTCGTAGTTCCGAGGCGGTTCTAGTGGTGTCGGCGATGATATATGTTCGGATGAAGGCTCGGTCGATGGCTGACCGCGAGGCGCGGGTCGCGTGTTGTCGCGAGTAGACGGCGGTCAAATCTTGGTAAAGAGTGTAGAGAACAATCACTCGCAGGCCGAACGTCGCTTGTGCCTGGCAGTATTGATTGTAGAGGGTGTGGCCGGTATGGCGGTGGTGGAGATGTGGAAGTGTCCCGAGTGTGTGAACTGGAGGTATGGAGTCTCGGAGGCTCAGGCTTAGACCAGCGCCAAGAACCTACACTTTAAGGTGGTCTCCGCCGGCGGCGATGACATGCAGTTAACATCCGCCAGTGAAATCCATGATCTATTGTCTATCTATTGTCAGGTGCCTTCGGACAATCAATTTTATTGGATTGGTCACTGATGGTAGCTAAATATCCTTCACCTGTCGATTGATGTATGTCGATCTATCTATATATATATATATATATATATAATGTATACCTACATTCATCGGCTCGCGCAATTGTCTTCTCCACGAAGAGTAACGAAAGATTGCCTCCCATCAGTCTTGCACACGCTCGCAGACCACTACACTCTCTACTATCGACATGACACGAATGGATGTTAGCTACTTCATTAAAAACTTCATGCCGTCCTGTATCACATGACATGACGGCATTCCCTTCCGTCCGGAGTCTTGTCGTTCTGCATCAATATGTAACGTTTTTGTGTCTTGATGCTTAACGATATGTAAAGCATCTCTCCGGCATCGAGGTGTCTATACATAAGTGCGTCAGATGGTAACATCTGCCGATGATCGTCGGCGGACAAGTCGATTGTCATTATGTGGTGATATTATTTACCGATGTATATGTAGCAAGGCTCACCTACTCGTATGATCTGTCATCATTTTGTCTCGGTGGAGTGTAGCGTATGTTTTGTGATCGAGCAGCATTTTAGGTGCTCGACGATGTATGAGATACACATGCGATGCCAGACCTCCGGCGGGACGACAATGAAGTTTGTTGGATAAGAACTCTGGAGAGGGTGATTTCCAAGTATTTGGGTGGCTTGCATTTGCAAATACGTGATCACGCAATGATCAGCAAATATATGCAAGTCTTGAATGGTAGAATGATGTTGTATGTAGAGTGTGATACAGCAAACGACGTGATGTTCAGGGTTGGTGTTGGGGTAAGAGACAATAGTAGGTCGAGAATCTCGAATCTCGCGAGTCGTTTCCCCACCATCAAAGACGGCGGGGCCAATCAGTAAAGACGTAATTATTAGATCTTCGCCGCCAGGTAAGAATTTCCACCAACTCTCCACCTCACCACCTCACCTCCACCAACCAAGGCCCCCGTGTCCCAGGGAGACAGCCCAACCACATCGCGACTCGATCTATTCAAGGTCACCGGCCTGGGCCTCTACCGCAAACATGAGCGACAAACTCACCCGGTGCGTTTCGTTGTTCTGCCCCGCCCCGCGCCCATGATCTGATTCATTCACCGCACCGTCGCATGTTGGAGGACTGAAAGAGGACACCCAAGCTCATACTCTCCCCTCACAGTATCGCCATCGTCAACTCGGACAAGTGCAAGCCGAAGAAATGTCGCCAGGAGTGCAAGAAGGCGTGTCCCGTCGTCAAGACCGGAAAGCTGTGTATCGAGGTCGACCCCGCCAGCAAGATCGCCTTCATCAGTGAGCGTCTGTGTATCGGATGCGGTATCTGCCCCAAGAAGTGCCCATTCGACGCCATCCAGATTATCAACTTGCCCACAAACCTCGAGAGCCAGGTCACCCACCGCTACTCCGCCAACAGCTTCAAGCTGCACCGACTGCCCATGCCCCGACCTGGTCAGGTCTTGGGTCTGGTTGGTACCAACGGTATCGGAAAGAGTACCGCACTGAAGATTCTAGCTGGCAAGCTGAAGCCCAACCTCGGTCGCTTCGAGGACCCGCCTGACTGGGAGGAGGTCCTGAGATACTTCCGTGGCTCCGAACTTCAGAGTAAGAACATTCGATATCAGGATATGCATGGAACGCGAAAGCTAAGGAAAAAACAGACTACTTCACAAAGGTCCTCGAGGACAACCTGAAGGCCATCACCAAGCCTCAGTACGTCGATCAGATCCCCAAGGCGCTGAAGGAGAAGGTCGACCGATCCGTCGGCAACCTCATCACCACACGATGCGATGTTAGCCAAGACAGACTCAAGGAAATCAGAGAGACTCTTGGTATGCGCGAGAATCCCAAGTTTGAGATATTAGGAATACTAACACTGGCACAGAACTCGACGTTGTCTGGGACCGTGACATTGACCTCCTCTCTGGTGGTGAGCTTCAGCGTTTCGCCATCGGCATGGTCTGCGTGCAGAAGGCCGACGTCTACATGTTCGACGAGCCTTCCTCCTTCTTGGATGTCAAGCAGCGTCTCGCTGCCGGTCGTTTGATCCGCAGTCTGCTTGGACCTGACAGCTACGTCATTGTCGTCGAGCACGATTTGTCCATTCTCGACTACCTGTCCGACTACATTTGCGTCCTCTACGGAAAGCCCGCCGTCTACGGTGTGGTCACCGCTCCCTTCTCCGTGCGCGAAGGTATCAACATCTTCCTCGACGGTAACGTCCCTACCGAGAACTTGCGTTTCCGTGACGAGTCGCTGCAGTTCCGCATCGGTGATGCGAGCGAGGACTTCTTGGTCGACAAGACCCAGGGCTTCACCTACCCGGCGATGGAGAAGACCATGGGCAACTTCCACCTCAAGGTCGACCCCGGCACCTTCACTGGATCCGAGATTTTGGTCATGATGGGAGAGAACGGTACCGGTAAGACGACATTCTGTAAGATGCTTGCAGGTGCCCTCAAGCCCGACGGCGACCAGAAGATCCCTCCTATGAACATCTCCATGAAGCCCCAGAAGATCACGCCCAAGTTCCAGGGCACCGTCCGCCAGCTCTTCTTCAAGCGCATCAAGACCGCCTTCATCAACCCCCAGTTCCAGACCGATGTCTACAAGCCGCTCAAGATGGACGACTTCATCGACCAGGAAGTCCAGAACCTGTCTGGTGGTGAGTTGCAGCGTGTCGCCATTGTGCTCGCCCTTGGTATGCCCGCCGACATCTACATCATCGACGAGCCTTCTGCCTACCTCGACTCCGAGCAGCGTATTATCGCCTCGCGTGTCATCAAGCGCTTCATCATGCACGCCAAGAAGACCGCTTTCGTCGTCGAGCACGATTTCATCATGGCCACTTACCTTGCCGACCGTGTCATCGTCTTCGACGGTCAGCCCTCGATCGACTCTCGCGCACAGTCGCCCGAGTCTCTGCTCACTGGCTGCAACAAGTTCCTCAAGGCTCTTGATGTTACCTTCCGCCGCGATCCCAGCACTTACCGCCCGCGTATCAACAAGCTCCACAGTGTCAAGGACGCGGAGCAGAAGTCCGCAGGAAGCTACGTAAGTCTTGAATGTACACCCTCGATCCTAGAACTTTCGTGCTAACCACAATTCACAGTACTTCCTGGAAGAAGAGTCTTGAAAGGCGTCACCGACGACGACCAAAGAGATGCCGCAGCAGCAGGCTGGCAGCTCAGCAGCCGATCCTCGCGCCGGGCGGGGACAAAGCGCCGCCGCGTGATCAAGAGCGGCGCCGACGACATGCTGGAGCTCGAGGGCGCCGAGGAGGACGAAAACGAGGAAGGCGACCTGCCAGGCAGAGGCCACCATCGCGACCACCGATCGGTACGTGAATGGTGGTTTATCCCAAGTTGATCGCCAGGCAATGGGCATCGACAACAAAAGTCCCAACCACTCGTCTTCCCGTTCCTCCATTCCATGCGATGGCACGCCTGCTGCGGCCTGCTCACAGCGGCGCCCGGCGGCATGCTACGATGTTATGGGGAACGACTAAAAAACGACACCGCGAAAAGGTGTGACGAGCTCATAAAATTCATTTACCACTAGTACAGATGCAACGGTTTTCGAAAAGAAAAGTTCAATCAGAAGGACTCACATTTTGTGTACGATTTCTCAAACCCAGTTCACTCGTGTCGTCATTGAGGCAAGCTCCTGTGTTTCGTTCTTTTAGTAGGCGAGAGAGAGGGGTACTTACCTTTTCGCTGTAAGGTGCATTCATGTGCCGTATGTTTCGTAGTTGTATGCTCGTTTTTTCATTTCACTGCTGCTGCTGCGGTCTAATCTCAGTTTCTGTCTTGCAAAACTACTTTTTCATATTCTTTGCTTTCCTCAGAGTTTGTGGACACACGTACGACATGGATCTGAAGAGCCGACGGAAGTAGTCCGCTTCTATTCATAGAGCCTCGTAGGTCTCGATTCGAGTTTGTCCAGTAGGTAGTGAAGGTTTGCGCTTTTCAGCAATCGATTGATAACGCCAAATTTCCTTTTTAGTAACCCGAGTGGTTTGATGATGATGGGACAACATGCCTAGTACTCCTGACCTGTCCATCGCTCTTCCTCTGTAATCCCCGTTCTTAATCTTACACCGATGGCTTATCTTGCTTGTCCCGCGTTAGTTCAGAGCCCACCAGATTGGAATCACACATGCCTCGATCAGTCTGTGCGCGGCGGTGGTCTGTTATTGCTCGGTGGTCTGTTGTTATTGTTGCTGGTCGGTCGAGCCTGACGTTGACGGGTTGTGGTTGTAGTGACGGTCGTGGTTGTGGTGACGATCGTAGGTCTAGAAGCCGATAGTGGGACCGGACCAGCTTCTGAAGATGTCAGGGTTGAACGAGACTCCGAGGAGGCACCCTAAACCTCTTCGATCTCGCCCTCCTCGCTGCCGCTCTGCAGGGCGACTTCTTCTTTGGTGTCGACGGCCATGGCGTCTGGGTCGGGTTCTTTGCTGCGGCGCGAACGCTGTGATGATTGAGTTAGCAAAATACTTTGGAAGAAGTAGATATGAAGGAGGTGCGCTTACCTTATTATCGCGCCTGCTCGCCATGCTCGCCTCCGACTCCCTGCGCTTGCGCACACTGCCCGGTCGGCTGCCGACGACTTCATCATCTCCGTAGTCCAGCATAGCGTTCTTACCCCTATCGCGTGGATCTGCGCGCGAAGCATACTTGCGCTCGCGCTCCATCTCCTGCTCTCGCCTTTCGCGCTCGTACATGCTCTCGTACCGATCGGACCTGCGTTCGCGCGGCGGCTCCCTGTCGCGGCTCACATAGCGATCGCCATCGCGGCGGTCGCGTGGAGGCGGTGTGAGGCCGAAAGAAACAGATGCCTTGCGGTAAGTGCGCTCGCGGTTTTCTTGGGCCTTGCGACGGTCGGCCTCGTAGGCATCGATCTCTGGCGTGCGAGTACGGTGGCGACCACTGCCGCGGTCGCGGCGGTCGTCGTAGTCGTAGCGGCGGTACTCGCGCTCGCGCTCAGGTCGGATTGAGCGATCACGCCTAGTGTCCCGACGAGCGCGATCTCGTTCAGCGTCGTCTGCCTTGTCTTGCAGGCGGCGGATGTACTTGGAGAAAGCAATTTGCCTAGCCTCCTCATCAAGAACTTGGTACTCTTTGAAGTTCTCCAGCCTGGGCCTGATAGTCTCGAAGCTGTCATCGATGTTGACTTGCGGCTCCAAGTGTTTGATGACGGACCTCAGATTGTCCACGGCCTTCTTCTGGTTTCGCTCAGCAAGTGCCTTGTCTTCCTCAGCACGCTTCAGGATCTTCTCCATGAGCCTATGGTGGACCAGCTTCATCTCCTGGTGCGACCACTGGGACGACCGCTCGTCTCTGTGCATGACAGCAGAGAATTCGTCCAAGCTCGTCTCCGGAGTCATCTCATAACGTTGGTCGTCCAGAATGTCCAGGGCATCATTGCGCTTGGAGCGGATCTTGCGCTCCTCGTCTTCCACAACGTCCCAGAACATATCGAGTGGGCCACTACCCTCAGTACCCACAAGGTTCAGGAAGCGCTCATCAGTCGCAATCTGAGGAACCAGGTCCTGCCATTTGCTACCGGCAGTGATTTGGCCCGTGGTCAGCTTCTCCTGCAGAAGCGCCCTGAAGCCATCGCGAGCCTGGCGGTCCCGGCGATCCTTGTTCTTCTTGTCCTTCTGACGAGCGTCGTTCATGTGGCGTTCCAGCTGCTTGATGTGTTGGTCGAAGCTTTGAAGTACGTCGACTTTGTGCAAGGAGCGGAGCGTCTCGTCGTTCCTGAAGCTCTCATGGCTCATGACAGCCTCCTGCGCCTCTGCCCATTTCGTGTCGGCATCAAGTACGGTAGCTCTCATCAAATCGGACAGGCGGTCCAACGCCTCCCTACGAGTCGCAACCTCGTGCTCCGCGTGCTGCTTCTTCAGTCCAAGAATGTACTCCTCGAACAGCTGTCGACGCTCATCATCATCGCCTGCATTGCGGAACACAGCCTCGCGCTCAATGATCGGGCGCGCAGTCCTCCAGCGAGTGTAGTGCTTGATCTCCTCGTGAGTCTTGAGCATCGCCCTGAACTCCTCCCTAAGCTTCTCGCGACGCTCCTTCTCCTTGTTCCTCTCCTCTTCCTTCTGCTCAATGCAATAGTCCTCGAAAACGCGCTTGCGCTCCCTCGGGTCTTTGATCGCGCGGTAGTCGCGCTCCTTGACAACAATGCGTAGGGCGTCGGTCCACGGCGTGTCGTACTTGATGTTGAATTTGCGTAAAAGCTTGAAGAAGGCGTCCTTGGCTTGCTCGGCGCTCGCGAAATCAGGCTCGTCCGCCTTGGTAGGCATGGCGCCCCTGAAGCCAGTGTTGTCTCTGTCTCCACGGCCTTCCCAGGGCTTGCCGCCATCGAATCCAGACCTGCCATGGTCGCGATCATCTCTTGGATCTCTCCTGTCGCGGCGCGCAGGCGGCCCATATCCGCGCTCAATGAGGTCCTGAGAGGGTGCAGCCGCGAAAGCAGGGCCGCGAGGGACAATGACGGGAAGGTCCCACGTCCTCTCTTGAGTGCGTGTGTTCCAATAGTAGGTTCGGCCATCGTCAGCCTTTGCATCGGCCCAACCTGCTTCGACATGCGCCGGTGTGAGTTGTGAAGATGGGCCAGTGGGAGGTGCGGTGCCGTTCATCTCTGCTGGCTTTTCCCAGCTAGATGCGCGCGTATTCACATTGTAGTAATAGACTCTGCCTTCTGGCGTTTTGGTCTCGGCCCAATCACTCATTGTGTCAGTAATGGCGGTGCCAACGATAGGATCGTGTGATGGGTGAAGGAATTGGATGTTGCAGTTGCACACAGAACAGTGTCTGTGAGCTGTCGCAGCTAGAAGTTCGAACGAGCAGAACAACGCGACCTTTAAATTTCGCTTAGTCACGCGCATGGCTGCCTCAGTACCTTCAACTCACACTTCACATCACTTTTACATGGGAACTGTTGTAGAGTAACGATACAGCATATTTCTTTCTGTAACCTAGGCAAACAATAGTGCCTCGTTAATCAATTGTAACGCCATACGCCACCCGCTATCCCACCCAGACACCTAAATCAAACAAACCCCGAGCAATGCACCGCAGAACCGTGATTAAAAGTCAGTAATAAGAATGTTCATCAAATATTGCCTTGCCTCGCCGCCCTAAGCCTTCAGCCTCCTCTCCTCGCACTTGACACACACCGGGTCCTCACTGTCGCCCCGGAGGAAATATCGTCCATCTTCGAACTCGCCGCCGCATTCCTACAAATCGTTAGTATAGATCCAATGACAGGGAAGGTCTCAGAGCAGTTTCAACGTACCAAGCAACAGAAGCAGTTCGCATGCCACTCGCTCCCCAAAGCCTTGACGACAACATCCGTCACCGGCTTCCTGCACTTCCTACACTTGGCGCTGTAGCGGTGCGTGTGGCAGTCGCAGCACCACGCGTACCCATCCTTCTCCACAAAAGGCGTACTCGCATCGAAGGGATCGCCGCACTGCGCGCAGAAGAAGTGGCCGGCGTGCCACTCGGCACCGCAAGCCACGATGACCTCGCCTTCGATGGGAGTCTTGCACGACTTGCAACGCGGGCTGAACATCTCGTGGAAGTCCAGTGCGCAGTAGAAGCGCAGGGTAGGCTCGCCGTCGGTTTCCTCCGTTTCGTAGAGTTCGTCCATGGTAATGTGTTCGGGGAGGACGCGATTCTGGCGGGCTGCGATGCGCTCCAGACGGCGCGAGTGCTGCGATTCAGGCTCGGGGTGGAAGGCCACGTGCTCGAGGTTGGTGTCGCATTCGTGGCAGTTGAAGCATGATGGGTGCAGGCGTTGACCGGCGGCCGAGAGTACGCGGCCCGCAATGGGCTGGGCACAGTGAGCGCAAAGAGCCTTGGATTGGCGCAGCGAGGGAGTGTAGTGGGGTGTAGACTTGGGGAGAGGTGATGTGTTTGCGTGATGATGCATGGGTGCTTGCTGGGTGGGAGTCGGAAGCGGGCGGTGCGAGGGAGCACTAGGAGGCAGGGATGGGATAGGTCTTGGTGAGAAGCCTGGACCGTTGATGCTGATCGATGGCGCAGCTGTTCTTGAGGGCTTGGGAGGTGACTCAAAGTTGATGACCGGTGGAGTGGTAGAGGAAGGTCGCGTGGGTGACCTAGATATAGCAGGTGGTCCGCTCATACTCGATGTTGGCCTCATTGACGGTATCCTGGATGGCTGCTCAACGTTAATGGCTGGGGCACCCTGGAAGCCTGGAATGACGAATGCAGCTTCCGGCTCTTCAGACAATACGGGACTTGGAACGCCCGGGTCATCAGGTAGGCAAATGGTTGGTATGGGAGGCATTGGCGAGGAAGACCGTCCGGGCGAACTGCTGGTCGGCGAAGTAGCGTATGGTGTGCGGTGCCCGTTCTCACGAGGCGGTTCGATCCTAGGGATGGCTGAACGGTTGAATGGCGAAGATCTAGGCGACTGCGATGTTGTATACGCAGACATTGTTGAAGAGGGCGCTGCGGATGGCGTCGGCGTAAGAGCCGGTACTCGCGTTTCCTCGAGCACGACCTCCTTCTGCTGTTTCCAGCCTTGATCGAAACTCACAATTGGACGACCCAGCCTGTCGCTGACTGCAGTCGGCTGTGGAAGGTTGGGGCTTCGTGCACTTCTTTGCTTGCTGGTTGCGGCACGAATATCGTCGCCTCTGATCTCCTTGCCATCCTTGGTTGGTGGAGTGTGGCTACCCGCAATCTCATCGTCGGTGTCTTCTGCAATGGCTGTTGGCGTGAGCGGAAGTGACTCGTTCGATGTGTATCCTGCATTTCGCGATTGACTGGGCGGGTTCCTCTGAATCTCGACACGATTGTGCTTGGAAACCGCTGGAGGTAGAGTCGGGGCCGAGTTTGCGCGTTCCAGTCGTTCCTGCTGCATTCGCACTCGCGAGAATGGATTTTTCCGGATGAGAGAGGGCGATGATTGTGTCGGCACAGGCGCTGGCCGGAGATCAGGAATTGGAAGAACTGGCTGTTGTTTCTTTGGAGGCGTTGCTTCCTCCTGTGGGTCCTCGAATATCTTGTCGTCGGGATGCATGTAGACTTTCTTCTCTCCGCTCAAGATACGTCTGCTGCCGCTGCTCGTCCGCCTCCGTGCAGTGTCGATATCGTTCTTAACCGCAGCCGCGAGATCTCCATAACTCTTTCCAGACGGCGACCGAGATTTCTGGTTGACCAGAGGTGCTGGAGGTTCGATGACCTTGTCCATGCTTCCCCTCTTGCTCGAAGAAGGTGCGTCAACTGAAGGTCGCCCAACGCCAGAGAACGAGCTGCGTGTAGAGGCCTGCGGAATCACCTCGCGACTGTGCCTTCGGCTGTAGCTTCCCTTCTGCAAGTGTGAGGTGTAATCCTTCTTCACATCCGGGTTCTCGTACGGCGCTTCAGGATTCGCGAAAGGCGAATCTGGATGTCTGTGTTTCCACACCAGCTCCGCCGCCTCATCTTGCGCATCGTTGTGGATCTTTTGCTCTTCAGCAATGTCCATGTCCTCGAGAGCGGCGCGCAGTGACTGTGCCTCTTGTTTCTCCATCCATCGTGTTCCTTGCTCCTTGTACACTGCACTCCGCGGTCTGCTTGATGTAGCACTCTCAGCGGGACTCTCGTTTCCGACGGTCGAAGGGGTGGTGGTAGGCGTTCTTGCGAGCGGGCGCCCAGCGAAGGGACTATTGCGGCCGCCTGCAATGCTAGGTCTGCTTTGTACTGAGTTCTGGGGTGCGATCGTGGGCATGCTGCTGCTCTGTGATAGAGTTGGTCGTTCATTGCTGGTACTGGCGATAGTCGGGGTACCAGCCGTCTCGGTTTCTGAGCGGCGGAGGCTGCCAAACTTGGAGGGTGGCGGAGGACGCGAGCCCACCGGACGGGTTTTATTTGCGCGTAGGTCTTTCAAATAGCTTGCTGCGGGCAATGAGTGTAAGTCATCCTCTTGGACTGTCGAACATTCCCCTGATGATCTTGAGGTCCCAAACAGAGCACGCCGAGCCTGAATAGAAGGAGATACACGAGATTGCTGACCCATTTGCTCCTCGGACATGTATGATGGAGTAGTCATTGCACGACCCTGGCTGCCCAACATGGCGGGCACCAGCTGATGTAAGGTGGTGTGAGAGCTTTCAGGTCGATGTGGAAACGGTAGGAATGCTCGTGCTGTTTTAGGGCATTGGGGTAAAACGCTGTAAACGAGAGGACGGAAGAGACTGAGTAGTGAGTGTGTGAGTTTGCGAGGGTCGTAACGAAACAGTAACGGCTGCTAGTTGTAGTCAGGTTGAATTGCGATTCTTCATGTCGGTCCATTGATGAATTCAAGATTCAAGGTCAAACGGCGGCTGGGGCCATAAACAGTTGATGGTTGCTGCAGCAATTCTAACTTTCGGTCCCGTCCGCTTCGACCATCCCTCCCAGCCTCAAGGATCTCTCCTTGTCCATCGAGATGAACATGACGAATTTACTACACGAACATGTCGATGCTGCTGTCTAGACTCCGATCTGCTTCTAGAAGAATGCGAAACACGCTCTGTGTGATCTCATCGTCGTCATCCTCGGTTTCTACGAACTTCTCAAGGAAATACATGCGATTCTTGACCGGCAGCTCCCATGTCGAAGTCACAACAAAGCTCCAAGCGTCTGCATGATTATATCATCGTGGTTCACTAAAGCGATAAGCCAGCCGATCGATCGAAGTTGGCTATCAAACAGACGTAGCATACGCATGGATGAACTGCCGTTCCCGATCCAGAGTATCCGTCCATGGTTGTACCGTCGCCTTCGGTATACTACGAAGACAGCGTAGCCAGTGAGATGGTAGGTTCCGAACACCAGTGTCTCACTGGAACCAGTATTCGTTCACAGTAATACTATCAGCTTTAGTGCGTCAAAAGGCGGGCACAGCCAATGTAGCAGTCCCCAAACATCAGTATCTCATTGGCATCGGCGTTCTTTTGCGGTGGTACTATGAATTTCAGCATATCAAGAAAACGATGTGCGGGAGAGAAATGGCATAAGAGCAATGTCTGCTGTCTTACTGCTTGAATATCGCATCTTCTGCCTCCTACTCCGATATCGCCTCTCCAAGTCGTCAATGGTAAACAAACAAGCCTTCGCTAAACCAAACATTCAGCCTATCATCCAGCCTAGTATCCAACCTAGCATCCAACCCATCGGAAAAAACCCAAAGAGGAAACGGACCGAATGCCTGACTAACCAATTTCCAGTAGTGAGGAGTGTACACCTTCTTCCTCTCCAACACAGCCAATCCCTTCAACAAAGGCCGATCGGGATGCAAAAGTATGTGAACCAAACACCGGGCATAATCAGGTCGCTCAGATCAAACGACCCTATGTTCCGGCGGTCTCCAAGGCACACCCAGCGCCTCAAAAATCTTCTTCTCATCCCTACTCTCCACCAACGTGCCCTCAGTAAGCTTCTCGCGTCCCTTACCTCTCATAACATCCTTGTAAAGGCCTCTCTGATTGAGGCGGAAACCCTTGGTGCTGGCCAACAGGCGCAAGCTGCGGTTGAAGATGTCGTTACCCGTGAAATAGATGAGAGCTGCGCCCATTTCTGACCAAGGAACTAGCAGGAAGTCCAGACGTCTCCATGTCGTTTCTCCGGGCAGGCAGCTGGCGCCATGCCATTTCGACCCATCGTTGGATGTGGCTGCCAGGGCGGCTTTGAGGAAGCCCTGCGAGAAGAGCTTTGGGACGAGCTGGTTGACTACCACCGTTCGGACGCGGTCGATTCCTGCATCTGGGCATGTGATAATGCAGTCGATGTCTCCGGAGTCTTTTGCGCCACGCCTGTAGCTGCCGCCGATGGTGACCTCGAAGGAAGGATCGAGATCGTGAAGAATCCTGCGCACGACCTCACCATGCTTGGCCACTTCGGCACGAGGTATTCGCAGCTGGAAGTCCTCGAAGTGTTCGATGCCTATCTTTTGGTTCTCGGTCAATGTCGCATTGTGCAGCAGGTCGTCGAGCGTTGTGTAGCCTTGCCGAACCCAGTTGCTAGCTTGCACGAAGCCGGCTCCGTAGACATTCATGAAAGTCTGAAGGATCTGATCTTGAGGCTCTGCCAAGGCGTTGTCCAACCGGCGCAGGCGATTGGTGAAGGAAATTTCTTCGATTTTTGTCGCCAGGCGTTCTCCTACGTTTGGCAATGCCAGAGCTTCTTCTTTTGTGCACACTTTGGTTGGGTGGTTCCGCAGAGTGGCAATTGCTTTGCGGTAGGCTCTTGTGCGCCATTCGTCGCCTAGCTGGCCGTAGTAGTTTGCCATTTGTTGGAGGATGATGATGGTGGCAGAATTGGCAGAACCACTTGCTTCTCCGGTATGCATTTCCATGCACTGGAACTTCTCTTGGAAAGTCAATTTACTTCCACGAGCTCGCTCATGCGGCGGTTTGGCGGCCATGCCGTCCGAGCTGCTGGGGCGGCTTTCGCCGTCCTCGTCATCCAGTGGTACATGCTGGAGATCTCGTGCTTGGCTGATTGCAGCTTCAAGCTCATCCATTTCAGCAGACTTCGATGTCTCGATGTTGGAAATATCAGAATTGACAGCAGCATGACCAAGTGTCGTGTCTCCAAGTACTGTGCCACCTTCCTCCGGCGACTGAGTCTCGCGCTGTCGAGGTTTGACATCCCTGCTCGGTGGCTTCAGCTTGAGCGATTTGTCGGAATCGGCAGATGATGTTGGTGCCTGCTCTGTCGGATGTTGCTTAGAAGCAGCCAATACAGCCCCTGAGACTTTGAACTGAGGCCTGCTGAAGTCCAACAATGCCCGATACGCGATGCATTCAGAAGGCCAACTTTCGTTGACAACAACGATCGTATCAGGCAAGCGATCTTTCTTCAAGAACTTGAGAAGCATCGCATAATCCATAGCCTTGTCAAGAATCGCGTGAGTGACACATTCATTCCAGTCCCGTTGCCATGTTGCGCCAAAGCTGATGGCTTTTGTGATCCTCATCAAGCGAGCAGGATGCTTCTCATTGTTGGGGAAGAAATAGAAGTGGAGGCCATTGAATATCCTTTGGTCTGGCGGCATCAAGGTTATGACGCCTTCACGCTTGCGTTTACCTGTCGCTTGAGGCATTGAAGATATTGGTGCTGTAGAAGCAGGGACTTTTTTTTGAGCGGAGAGCATGTTCGGTGAATCGAATGTAGACCTCGCAGCCATCCCAACCTGACCTTGGGCGTGAGATTTCCGGTTCGTGACAGGACCAATGTCTGACACTGAGCGAGGTAGTGATTTGGGGCTCCTGGGGCCAGATTTTCCAGCGTCAGCATTGCGGAAGGGTTTAATAGTTTCTACGACCTCGGCCTTCTTCGAGGCGACCGGTCTGGCACTGTGGCGGCGGAGGGTTTCGATGCTCTCTCGCAGGCCCTCATCTTGGCCGTCGTCGCTGTCTTCAAGCGAAGCTAGTTCATGATAGAACTTGACCTTCTGCTCCAATCTCTGCTCTTCTGGATTCGCAGCCATTTTGGCGGAACTGATTACTGTGAAGCGTTATCATGGAGGTCTGCATCGCCGCTATCCAAAAAGACCTCTTGCAAGAGTGAGGTCGGCAAGCGTGCACTTCAAGGAAATCCCATGCATGTGATAATGAGATCTCCAAGGCTATGCACCAGTCAATCCATGCTGGCGTGGAAACATGTATCCAAGGTTACGATCAGGTCGAGGGAAGAAGAGTGAATGTTGGCGGCGTGACAGTTGACAAGCGCGCGCTTGGCAACAAAAGTCGGCGTTGAAGACCAAGGGACGCGATTTCCGTGCCACGATCAAACAAAACATTGAACGGAACCCCCTAAGAAACAAACAAAAGAAGAGAACACAAATAAGCTCCAAGACAGCCAAACCATTCTCAGAAAAAATGTACGGCGAACAAGCCGCCAAACTCGTCTCCGACGCCAAACGCACCCAAAACCTGCCCAACCTGCCCCCATACGCCAGCATAACCATCCAAGCCGTCACAAAAGAAGTTCGGGACCTGGACAAAGAAAACGCCCTCATCCTGTCCGCCTACTCCAACCCTCAATCCTCCTCCACCCCGCAATCCAGCAACCTCCAAAGCAGCCAGATCAAATCCTCCTTCAACCCCTCCGAGGATCCCGCCACTGCCTGCTCGCTGATGGTCAACCACCTCAGCATGCGGCGCAACAAACGCTGCCTGCTGGCCTACCATCGAACGCGGACAGACAAACTGGAGGAGATGATCTGGAATGGGCAGGATGTTCTTGGGGCGAGGCCGGCTTCTGCTTCGACTACGGGGCCTGGCAATGACGCTACTTCTTCTCTTTCGGCAGAGGAGGAGCAGTACGTGCACCAGTACAGCGAACTTCTGGCGCAGTACAAGGGTCAGTGGACGGATATCGACCTGACTGGCAGCCTGGAGCCTCCGCAAGACATTTTCGTTGACGTGAGGGTCTTGCGCGACGCTGGAGAGATTCAGACTGAGTATGGGAGTTTGAATCTTACAAAGAACAGCCAGTTCTTCGTGCGGAAGGGGGATGTGGAGAGTTTGATCCAGCAGGGGTATGTGCAGGTCTTGAGATGAGGAGGTGGGAGACGGGAGATGAATGAAATTGGTTGCTGGAGTCTGGTCCGATAGGCTTGGCTCTGGAGCTGAATGACTGTGCCTCTTCCCGGCAAGGCTACTTCGAGCGAGACGAGACGCATCTTGTCATGATAGGTAGGCATGTCTGACGACGGAGACACTACGGGTGGACTCGTTTTGGAAGCATGGGAAGACCCAACCTGAACACGCCCCACCAGATGAAACAACGATTGGAGAGGTACCTGAGGCCCACATTCCCTCTTCCTTCGAAGAGAGAATCGCAAGCGACTTCCGGACAGGGCAGTGGCTTGGGGAATCACCAACTGCCACCACTCGACGCTACGGCCCAAAAGACCAAGACCAGTGCACAGGGAGAGTTTGAAGAAATGGAGAGGACCTGGAGAACGACAATGAGTATAAGGCTCTACCAGGAAAGATCAAGTTGTAAGTGTACTATGCGCAAGGCTATCATGTCATATCCATATTTATACAGGGTACCTAGGTAGGACCACCTGGTTCCTCAATGACCCAAAAGAAAAAAAAATCCACCCAAGAAGCCATTATCCTATTCATGTCGCTTTCGTCCTCGCCGATCTACGAGTACCCGCCGCTGGAGCGGGCCTTTCGACCTTCTCCTTTTTCGCAGCAGCAGTCTTCTTCTTTGGCTTCACTTCTTCCTCTTCCTCCTTGACTTCGTTAGACTCCTCAGCCCCGACATCTGCATCCTCATCGCTGTCCTGTTGTTGCTGCTTGACCTTGGCAGCTTTACCGTTCGCCTTGCCCTTGCCTTTAGCAGCAGCTTTCTTCGGCGCTGGCTTCTCTAGTCCCTCATCCTCATCCTCATCCTCAGCCTTCACCTTCCTCTTCCTCCCCTTAGCCGGTTTACTCTCCTCGCCCCCTTCATCGTCCTCTCCATCAACATCCCCCGCAATAGCCGCAGTCTTCTTCTGCACACTCGGCACAATCGCCGAAGTGCGACCTCCCACCTTAAGGTGCACGATCTTGTCACCGTTTGGCAAGACATTCGCATCCGCGCCCTTCTTTCCTTTGTCCCACCTGTACTTCATAAGCCAGGTTTCGGGGAACTGGGCCGAGTCGGCGAGAGTTTCGCAGGCGGTCGTGCAGATCGACATGATCGAGTCGTGCAGGCGTTGAACTTGCTCGGCGGAGAAGGTGTTGCTGTATTGTTCGGGGTGCAGGCGGGCTTGGTAGAGGACTTCGTCGGCGACCCAGTTGCCGATTCCTAGTCGTTTTGTCAGTCGGGTTGAAATTCATATAGGTAGAATTGTTGCGAGCTTCCACGAAAACTCACCAGAAATATTCGCCTGATCCAACAACAGCGCCTTAACAGGCACCTTCTTCCTCCCCAACAACCCCCTCAAAAACTCAAACGTAAACTCCTCCCTATCAACCACAGGATCCGGCCCATTCTCCTTCAGCGGCGAACACTCCCTAATCCCCCCCGCCTCGCAATCCACCAACCGAATCCTCGCCAACCGCCTCGGATCCACAAACGCAACCTCGACCTCCTCCCTCTTCTCGCCCTTCCCCTCCTTCTCAAACTTCATCAACCACTTCACATACTTCGGCGGCCACTCCGCAGCCCCCTCCTCCACCTCCTTCTTCGATCGGTAGTACCCCGAGTCCTCGCTGCTGAATTTCACCCACCCCGTCATGCCCAAGTGCATAACGGCATGTGGGCTCTTGTCGAATGTCACGTAGAAGTATTTGCCCTGCTGGCCGACGCCTGTGATCGTGCGGTTGGAGGTTGCTTTTTGGAATTCGGAGGAGGAGGTGCCGACTTTGCCGTAGACGATTGTGTCTTCGGTCGCGGTTACGGAGGCGATTGTGCGGTTCAGGGTGTGTTTGCGTAGGTAGTGGACTACGCGCGCGACTTCGCCGATCTGTCGGTCTTGTTAGTTGGTTGGTTCGGTTCGCATTGAGGGAGAGACTATGTTGGGCTGACTTCAGGCATCTTGTAGGGTTGATTTCTTTTGTTTGCTGAATTGAGGATGTGCTCAGGCTTTGAATACGAGGTCTCTTCTTGTTGGCGATGTGCTGCGTTGAGTAGAGTAGATGTGTGTAGTTTACAAGATCAAAATCAAGCACTAGACGCGTTCTGAGGAGACGCGACGGACGATTTGGTGACGTCTTCGGCCTCGGCGATCGACCTGTTGTCAACTGCAAGCTAACTGCAACAGAGCCTGGATTCGAGTTTATACAAGTGGCCCTGGAAAAGACAGAAAGCCCAGTATCTCACAACCGTCTGACGAGTTGTCCCATTAGACCACCAACCACCTCAAGGTTCTACTGCCTCCCCTGGAAGGTTTCCCAGTCCCGATTGAGAACGTTGAACACATTGTTCACGATGTCCTCTTTGCTTCGAAAGGCTCCGGGTGTTGGAAAGCCGTCGCTTTCTTTCTTTCTTTCTTTCTTTCTTTCCTTCCAGATCTGATCTTTCGTATGCTGAGTACAGTTGACGGACGGGATGGAGAGACCCTGGCGGAGGAATGGCACACAGACGTCTGCTTAGCCATTCAGGTGCCCACGTGCTCACCTTCTTCTTCCTGCCATCCACATCCATCCACCCTCGCTTCCTTTGGAGCGGCGTGCATCAACGTTACATACATGAATCTTGTTCTCTTTATCTCGCACTGACACTATCAAAATGGCAACCGTTAGCACTCACAGTTTCATCGAATCCCCTTTACTCGACCATGCCATCAATCAAACACATGCTGAGCAGTCACATGTCGCAGCACGCTCAAGCACAACGAGTCAATTCGGCCACCAAGACCAGTCTTACCTCACGCTACGAGAGGCTGATAGCTGGGAAGCATATTTGAGAGCACGTGCGTCATGTGCCGGCGAGCCTCTTTTGCCCTGCCGTCCAATCGCGGCCGGATTGACGAGCACGCGAGCACACTTCAGCCAACTCCCACCACCACTCGACCGCGAGCATATCGCCAGCGCCCACCATGTCTCGCCGGCCTCAACTCTCGTCTATCACCCTATCACTGTCGCTGATACTACCACCACCCTGCCCTGCGAAGTGAAGTGAAGTGTTTCATTTCTTCCCCTCCCTCCAGTTTGCCCACCATAGCTTCCTACGCAGACCATCTGTACGTGGCTCGTCGCCCATCGTTCTTCTCACTATCCTTCTCCTCTTTCCCGTCTACGTACATCACCCCACCCTCTCCAATGCCGCGTCCTCTCCCTCCGCCTACGCCTGGCTCGTCCAGCGATATCCGTGGGAAAGAAGGCCATAGCAACGCGCCAACATTCAACCTACCGCCAACAGCTTTCCCTGAAGCCGACCGCGCCAGTATCACTTCCTCTACTCCTTCGAACAACGGTTCAGATTCGTCCTATCATCCCGTCTCGCCCGGTACAACTACTCAGAACTCCCGAAAGCGACCAGCCCAGCCAGCCATGTCTGTAGTCACAAAGGACGACTTCTCACTGCCTCCGCCGCCTACCAGATCTCGCAAGATCATCCAGATGAAGCCTAAAGACACGGAGCAAGAAGCGGCTCAACAGGCTAGTGCTGCGAGTGCATCTGGCAAAGCCTCAAGTACCACCACACAGTCGACTGGTGGTAAGAAGAACTCGGGCAAGGGTACAACTGCAGCAGGACGCAAGATTGCACGGAAAACGGCACACAGTCTCATCGAGCGGAGAAGGCGATCCAAGATGAATGAGGAGTTTGGTGTGCTGAAAGACATGATTCCTGCGTGTCAAGGACAGGACATGCACAAGCTTGCAATCCTATCGGTATGTCGTATCCGTGTTGAAGTTCGCATTGCACCATCTGACCATCAATCCACAGGCTGGCATCGACTATCTCCGCTATCTCGAACAATGCGTGACTGATCTACAAGCAAACAACAACAATTCGCCACGCCCTCCTCCTCCTGCCGCACGCGCTGCAGAGGAAGATCTCGACTCCGACGATGAAATGGTCGAAGTACACGAGCCTGAGCCACAGCCTCAATATCGACCTCAGTCCCAACAACAATCTCAACCTCCAACACCAACAACCGCATACGACACCTCGGCACCCCTCCAAAAGACAAACTCGATCATCTCCCTCCCCTCCCTATCACAAATAACAACCAACTCCCCCTCCGTCTTCTCCGGCACAGCCAGCGCCCGCCACTACTCCGTCTCCTCCACCAGCCAAGCCTCCTACAGCCCATACATCCACTCCAACCAAGCCTCGCCCGCCTTCGGTCCTCAAATCAGCCACATACCTCAATACACCGGTCCCGGATTCGGTCTAGGGAGTCCTGCTTTGCGGCCCATGGACTCGGGAGTGCATGCACATAACTTGAGGCAAATTGCTGAGTCGGCGACTGACCAACTTTCTCACGATCGTTACGAGAAGCCTTCAAGGCGCTCTTCGACTACGCTCCGACAGGCCACCACCACTGCTGCTTCCAGGAGTGAACTGGAATTGGATCAGGAGGCCACTGCTGCGCTGTTGATGCTGAATACCGACCGTAGACAATGGCGAGGTGCGGGTGTGGCGAAGGCAGCTGGGGATGATAGTAACAGTAGGAGGAGTAGTGGCGGAATGAGTGTTAGGGATTTGTTGAGCGGCTGATTGATTGATTGATTGGTGGCGGCTGCGTTTTTGTGGTTGTTGACTATGAGAAGATTGTGTGGCTCTTGCACGTTTACGCCAGACGGGTTTCTTTTTTGGTGCTTCCACCGGCGAGATTTACGCCTATGCTGCTCACGTGTACGCTGTATGTTTTCTTTTTCTTTTTGAAAAGCGGATAGACTTTGATGCGGACTCGGGTCGAAAAGATCGCTTCCATCGAAGCGACACAAAAGTTCGATTACACGCAAATACACACCAAGTAATAGGATCGAATGAGTTTATTACTCTCAACTAGCAGTATCCCAGCAGATCCGGATTGTGTTTATTCTCACCTGCGCCATCCTTTCCGCGATGTCTCAAGATCACGTCGTCATGCAAACATTTACGTTAGCGTACGTGCTACAGGCCCGTCCGATGGAGTGTTTCGATCAAGTTATGAAACAACTAGTCTGTTGTCTACAAGAACGTGTAGTACCTGCTTCAAGAGAAATGAAGGAAAGATGGTACATGTGGGTAGATATGCAACGCAAGTTGGGATTGTATTTGAGCTGAAAGGAGGTTGACACTTTGCAATATGCCATGTAAAAATTTGCGAATCTGTCTACAATCGTTTGATAAGAGGATACAAAAGTAGCAGCATCGAAGGGTATCGTCGTCAAGTCTCATCATAAGAAGGAAGCTGGAAAAGAGGTATGTCTCCACACATGCTGCATGCACAAGCACAACAAAATCCGAACGCTCGCTCTCAAAAACAGTATGCATCGTCCTCATCATCAGAACATCATCAAATCATCACAACCCGGTAATCTTCTTCAACCAGCTCCCAGCCTTACTCTCGCCACGAATAGGCGGAGCCGGCCTGCCATCGAAAGTCTTGACGCCGTCCATAGAATCGTAGCCCATGGAGTTGACCGGGCCACCCATACTAGGGCGACCACCGCGAGAACCTCCAGCAGCATCCTGCCTCTTGCGCCTGCGCACCTCCGGGTCCTCAGTACTGTACCCATCAAGGTCGCGGTGGTGGCGGTCCTTTGCCTTGCGGCGAGAATGCCTGAGCTCTCTAGCCGTGAGATCCTCGTCCATCATCATGGGGTCAGGGGCGTTGTCGGCAGCAAAGTGCACTGGGGCGTCGATGATGGTGGCTTCGATCGGGGGCGGCGGGGCATCACTGATCGAGTGCACCCACGATGCGGTTTTATCTTTTCCGGTCTTGACCGCGAAAGGAGGCGCACCGTCAGCGTCGTCATAGGGGAGAGGCGCACCGTCTTGCTCACCATTCCGCCTGTCAAAGTAGCCTTCGACCGGCGCCGGTCGTTCGGAGCGGCGGCGCGAGTGCCGTGGACGCTCCTTCTCCGCCGCTGCTTCTGCCATCGCATGGCGCATGCGGCGCTCCTCATGTCGTGCCCGGCGGGCTTCGTCGTCCTCTGGAGCGTGCGAGCGGCGGCGTTCGGTTCTGGGTCGGGCGGCGGCGGCTTCCTCCTCCATGCGCTGTTGTTCACGCAGTCTGCGTCGCTCTCGGCGCTCTTCGTTCCTGGCTTCGTCGTCTTGAGCGTGACGGTCGTCTTCAGGTCGTCGTGAGTCGCGCTCGGCATGCCTGGCTCTTCGCTCGTCCCGTCGGCGATCTTCGTCTTCTTGCGCAAGACGTTCACGCTCTGCACGACGGCGGGCTTCATGGCGCGCAGCACGTTCCGGGTCTTCAGCAAGTATACGCTCTCTTCGTTCGCGGCGCTCTGCGCGACGTGCTTCGCGGGCAGCAGGGTCTTCAGCATCGGTCATTCCGCCGTCTGGGTAGGTCTCGCCGTCGGCAGATCTCTGAGAGCGGTGCAGTCTTCGGTCCTCACGGCGTAGACGCTTGGAAGGATCGTCATCGTAAGCCGGGCCTCGTTTGCGACGGGAAGCATCGTGATCGCTCTCGTAGGCACGACTCTGGCGTTTTTCCGCGTGCGCCTTGCCAGCGCCAGTGAATGCACCAAGGATGCCACCGATAAGACCGGCCTTCCTGATCGAATCGCCGCGCTTCATCGGGGAAGGTCTGTCGACGAAAGCGATGTCATCAGGTCCGGAAGTGACTCTGGCTTCGTCTCGCGGGGCGTCGACCATAACTGGTTCTTCATTGCCGAGTGCTCCAGACATGTAGGCAGAGTCGCGCTTGTTGCGGCGGGTCTTGTGCTCTCTGCGCTCCCTGGGAGGCTCTTCGACACTCGGTGCATCGACCATGACCATGTCATCGCTGTCGATGGCATACGGGTCAGGGACCCTGCGCTTCTTTTCCTTGAGCGTGCCACTTCTGCCAGTGAAACCCATGACCTTGGCGGCTTTGGCAGCGACGTCCTTTGCGCCTGATTCCTCAGGAGGTGGCGAGATCATTCCGTGATCATCAACCGCAGTGGAGTGACGGCGTGAAGGTCGCGGCGCATCCCTGGAAGATGGCTGACGCGTCGACTTCGAGCGTGATGGTGGCGGAGGAGCGGAGCCCTTGCCAAACATACCAGAGAAGCTCATGCCGCGAGAGGCAGACGGACGCCCCTTACCCTCCTCAGACCCGGATGACTTGGAGCCCTTCTCCAGATGGTCTTTCTCGGCAGGCTTACGCGCGGATTTGGAACGCGACAGACCTGATGGTCTCTCCTTGACAGGCGATGACGGCTTGCTCCTGGAACTGGACTTTGTGGGCGGAGCTTGCGCGCCCCAGAAGCCCCAAGACTGTGAACCTTGGTCGCGAACAACCTTTGGGCGTTCCTTCTTGGTCGTGCGCGATTCGTCCTTCTCCTTGTGAGAACGCGAGTGCTCCTTGGTGCGAGATTTCTCGGGCTTCTCAGGCTTCTCCGGTGGCGGCGTTGGCATCGGCTCGTCGTCCATGTCCAGAAGGTCGTCGGCTGGTGGTGGCGGTGGCGGAGGTGGCGGCGGACTGTCTCTCTTGGAAGAAGACTTGCCGGAAGACTTGCTCGATTTCTTGTCTTTGCTGCTCGACGACTTCTTGGGCGCGGGCGCGGGTGCAGGTGGTGGTGGTGGTGGTGATGGTGCTAGCATTTCCTCTTCTTGTGGCGGCGGAGGCGACATGAAGTACTCGTCACCGGGGAAGCCTCCAGGGACTGGGGTAGGGGCTTGCGAAACAGGCGGTGGTGAGCTTTCCTTCTTTTCTTTCTTGGACGAAGACTTGCTCTTCTTGTCCTTGGAGGACGACTTCTTCTCTTCAACAGGGGGAACGTCAACAATCATGGGCTCGGGATCGTCGAGAAGGTCCGGCTCCGGCGACTTGGACGATTTCTTCAAGTCTTTGGATTTCACGGGCGGTTCGGGATCACCTTGCAAAGCCTTGATGCGGTCTTGGATCTTGGAGTTCTTGCTGGACTTTGACTTGGGCGGGGCGTGATCGTCAGCAGCGTAGGTGACTTCTGGCATCTTCGCGTCAGCCGTTGCGAACGCACCCTCATTGGCCCAGTCGTCATTACCAATCTCCTTTGCGGGCGGAGGCGGCGTGGCTTTCTTGGACTTGAGAGATGCGCCCCAGAATCCCCAGCCGTCGGCTTTGGGCGGTTCCTCCCGCACTTCTTCATCTTCCAACGGCTCTGGGGCCGCCTCCTCAGGTTCCGGCTCGGGCTCGGGCATCGGCTCCTCTTCCACCACCACTGGAGCCGGCTCTTCTTTTTTGGAAGACGATTTCTTGCTGGACGATTTGCTGGCCTTGTCCTTTTTCTTGTCTTTGGAAGACGACTTCTTGGCCGGTGCTTCTTCCACAACTTCAACCACTTCGGGCACTTCCAGTAGATCACCAGCATCGTCGCCCATGGCTGCGGCAAATGCATCTTCGTCGGCCTGTCGCTGTGCTTCTTCGTCCGCCTGCATTCGCGCTTCTTCGTCCGCCTGTCTCTGTGCCTCTTCGTCCGCCTGTCGCTGTGCCTCTTCGGCAGCCTCGGCAGCAGCCTTCTCCTCTTTCTCCTTCTTCTTGCGCTCCTTCTCAGCCTTCTCCTTGTCTTTGGCAGAAGGCTTGCTGCTACCCCAAAGACTGCTGCCCCATCCTGCAGATTTCTTCTCTTCCTTCGGTTCCTCGGGCGGGGGAGCTTCGTCCACAATCTCGACAATGTCATCCGGAGACTCGGCTTTTGAGTCCTTTGACTTGACCTTCTCGAGCTTGCTGTCGTCAGTCTTCTTACCTTTCTTGTCCTTCTTCGACGACTTTGTTGCAGGTGCGCTGAACGACCACGGATCGTCCGCTGGCGGTTCGGCGAGATCAACTAGAGGCTCTGGTTCGGGCTCTGGTTCAGGCTCAGGGTCCGGTTCGATGGGAGGTGGCGGCGGCGGCGCAGGCTCGGCTGCACCCTTCTTGCTCTTCTTCTTGTCCTTCTTTCCAGTAGTCCAGCTTGGTGTAGCCCAAGGGTCGTCCTCGGCGGATTTCTCCTGAATTGACTCCGGTAAGACAATAGAAGCATCTGGGCTAGGCTCGACGGACACCTCGATCGCGTCTTTGCTCTTGTCCCCCTTCTTCTTCTTTTCCTTCTTGCCTGTCGCCCAGCTTCCCCAAGCGTCGTCCTCAGCCTTGGGCTCGTCAATAGCGGCAGGCGACAGAACAGGCTCGGGCTCAGGCTCGGGTTCAGGCTCGGGAGTCTTCTTCTTCTTTGAACCGCCCCATCCGAAGCTCCAGTCAGTGGACTCAACGACTGGCAATGGTTCAGGAGCAGCAGGCGCGGCGGGCTCTTCAGTTGCGCCCCAACCGAAAGTGCCCTTCTTCTTCTTGTCTTTCTTCGAAGCCGGAGCGCCCCATCCGCTGCCAAACTCATCGACAGGTGCAGGCGGCTCGGGTGCTGGCTCTGGCTCTGGTTCTGGCTCTGGCTCAGGCTCAGGCGGAGGAGGTGGAGGCTCCTCTGCAACGACGAGACCCTTTTTCTTTGCCTTCTTTTTGTCCTTGGCAGACATACCAAACCCACCCCAGCCGCTGTCTTCCACTACGGGCTCTGGCTCGGCTGGCGGAGGCTCGATGACTGGCTCAGGTTCCGGCTCAGGTGGCGGAGGTTCCGGCGCGAGCACTCCCTTTTTCTTCGCCTTCTTCTTGTCCTTTGCCGACATGCCAACTCCACCCCAGCTGCTGTCTTCCACCACGGGCTCAGGCTCAGGAGCTGGAGCCTCAACGACAGGTTCGGGCTCTGGGAGGTTCGGGCTCGGGTTCGGGTTCAGGCTCGGGCACGACGATCACGGGCTCCGGTTCGGGCTCAGGCTCAGTCTTGCCCTTCTTGCCCTTTTTCTTCTTGGTGACAGCGCCGAAACCCCAAGCATCGTCTTCGGCCGGCTTCTCGGGCTCAGGAGGCGGTGGTGGCGGTTCTTCGACGACAGGTTCGGGTTCGGGTTCGGGTTCGGGTTCG